>CM036544.1:27334603-27339603 GCA_020745685.1 Tautogolabrus adspersus
TAGAAACTCCGTTGTCTCATGTCTCATTCAGCGGTAAGAAGACTCACAGTATAAACTCTGTCATCGGTGACATGCTTTGAGTGTGGGCTCGTGCACGCGAGGTGTAGAGAACGAGCAGGGAGACAGGGAGGCGTGATTGGTTCATCAGATTGGTACCTCGTGGCAGACATTGGTCGAAGTTTTTACAGGCTTACAGCTGCTACAGATGACGGATTTTCTTTGTTCCTTTTTCAGAGCACATGAGTTATTAATTTCTGTCAGGACCTAAAGACAATTTCAACCAAAATCTTAAAAAGTGTATCTGGAGAAAATGACCAACCCTACCTTTAACATGAGCCTGATTTCAGGGGGTGGTGTAGCACCTTCAGCACTATGTTTGATTACTACTGAAACTACAAGGTTTGAACTGTAGGACCTTCAGCACATCTTTTCTAAAATCATCATAAAGCTCAAGTGGCAGGCTGAACTGCCTTTCCCCCTTATATATATAGTTGTATTTCAAATTCTACACTGTAATAATCCTCTCAAGTTATATACGGAAAAAACCCATCGACGACAACCTCTGTTTGAAATAAACCACACTGCAAAGCTCCCATTACCAATAACCTCAGCAAACATTCCCCGTCTACACATGACCAACCCCTCTATCACTGTATTTACATTACCCAAAATTAATGACCCTAATCGAGAGCAGCCCACAGTTCCTAAATCACTTAAAACAGCAATTGCGGGGCTGACAACATGTTCAATTTTCCAGCCGCCTCACCTCATTTTTATTCTATGTGTGATGCCCGGTGTCACGGAGCAGCGGTTTCAAGCCTGAGCACGAGGATTGGAGAGGAAGAAGGGGAGAGGAAGAGGGGGGGTGGGCAGAGGGCTTCGAAGGTTTAGAGAACCATGCATCTTTTCTATCTGAAGGACTCTGCTGGTTACCGAGTCGATGGTTCACTGGGCCATGAAGGAGCCGATTTGTTCTCCTGCCCGAGACAGATTCAGCTAGCCAGCACGCTGCAGAAAAAAAAGAATCCATTTCAACAAGTTGCTTAATCTGGAATCACTTAAATTTGTCTTTAAAAAAGAATCCCCCTTTGTGTGAAAATGCAGATTTATGCAGAAAATGTTCTTTGAACACGACAGCACATCAAACCACAAATGACTATGAGACATTATGGATCTTTGACTTCATGGTTTGGCAAACAAACCTTGCCCCATAATCTTAAGAAGCATTGGAATCTTGTGCAATTTCCCCACTTCCAAATGTCCCAATTAAAACAGGATTGGAGGACTCCACAGCAAACGACCTGCTGACACGTTTTGTGGTGTAGAAAGTTGCCACATGTGGTTATATTGGAAAGAGAGGTGAGTGTGGACAAAGAGTGCTATCAATCACTGGACACCTCATTCTGAAAGGAATTAGAGCACAGCAGGAGAGTTTCCTAGAAAGTAAAAACAAGTCCAGGAATCTATCTAAGACATTGAATCCAGACGTCTGTGGAAAAGATCAAAGTCAGAAAATAATTTAAGATGACTAGGTGTTCAGTCAGTCTTTAAAAAGATCCGTAATGAGGGGATAATCAAACCCCCCAAAAATTGATGCATCATATGCAGCGTTTGAATGCTGAGGGGATATTTATTTTATAAAAGGCCAATATTATTATGATCATGATGGGCTATCAAATAAAGTGGCATCTACAGACCCTACTTACTGTATAGGATACATTATGTTATGATACAACACCACACTCCCAATCTTGTTTTTGTTTTTTGGAGCAATACGTGTCTGTAACTGTGTCCCAACTCTAGGGCTGGATCTTTTGAAGGGTGCATTTGAAGACAGGCTGCTTCATAGTGGCGTGTCGAAAGGCTGTCCCATTTAGGCTCCTTTGAAAGCGTCTGACAAATGCAGCCTTCTTTACCCATTCAGAGGAGGTTTCCCATTGGTTAACATACGTGATGTTGGTTATGTTAGCTAGTTCTGGTGCAGCTCTTGAGGTTCCTAAGCAGCAGGAGCAGTGTTAAGTAATAGTAGGATAATGTTGGTAACAGCTGGTGACACAAACAGGAAAACCGAGCGTCCCATTTCAGTTTGGTCGAGTGGTCTACACAGGCTATTTAGGTAAAGGCAGGCTCCTTCGTCAGCTCGGCCCTTTGATGCTACTTATGAATGGGGACACAGCTCATATAGGGTCAAGAGCGTAGAGTTGGAGGGGAGCAAAGATGAGCAAACTTTTATTTAGCACGTAACACAAGTATGGTTAGCAAGATATGTTAATAAATCAAGGAAAGTTGATATTAAATGAGATGCTAACTTCAGCTAGCAAAAAAACAAAAACTCTTAAATAAGTTTAGCTAGAGAAAAAAAGGAAATCACCTTAGAGGGCCCACCCCTCCATTATCTATACCGCTTATCCCGTATGTATGGGGTCGCAGGGGGCTGGAGCTGATCTCAGCTGTCATTGGGGGAGAGGGGGAGTACACCCTGGACTGGTCACCAGTCGATCACAGGGATGACATAAAGTGACAAACAACCAGTCCCACTCACATTTACACCTATGGGAAAACTCCACACAGAAAGGTGCCTTCTTGCAGTGAGGCTACAGCGCTAACCACAGTGATAAATAAAAACACAACAGCAGCATTACAGGTTGTAGGGTCCAATAAATTCAAATGTACGATAATAAAAAGGCAAAGTAGGCAGTTATGGGGATTTTAAGGGGACTGGTTGAGCGCCCCTATGGCAAAAATACAACTGTTTCTTAACCTAGAGGGAGGGCTTGGAAGGCCCTCAAGTAGACAGATTCTTATAGAGTCAGACTTGGTCTTAAATCAGTGTCTTTACTCCCTGCTTCATGTTAGGAAGAACACAGGCACATTTGCTTCAACTTTTCACAACCAGGGCCCCCTCCACTTTTTATATGCACTGCATGGTTGCCTACCATTCTTAGTTTTTATTTGGTTTATAATTAGTGGCTCTTTGATGCTCTTCTCAGGCTCAGCTAAATGCTAACATCAGCATGCTAACACACTCCTGGTGGTGATGATGACAGTCTTCTAATGTTAAGCCGTAAATTGGCTTATAAAGTTCAACATTTTGAAGAAGAAGAAGAAGAAGAAGAAGAAGAAGAAGAAGAAGAAGAAGAAGAAGAAGAAGAAGAAGAAGAAGAAGAAGAAGAAGAAGAAGAAGAAGAAGAAGAAGAAGAAGAAGAAGAAGAAGAAGAAGAAGAAGAAGAAGAAGAAGAAGAAGAAGAAGAAGAAGAAGAAGAAGAAGAAGAAGAAGAAAATATACTTTATTGATCCTGCGAGGCGAAATTCAATTTGTACACTCTGTTCATGAACATGCTACACACACATAGGTTGAAATACACACACATGCACAAACAGGATCCTATAGACATGCCCTAATGGAGAGATACCCACAGCGCTTCTGAGCTGGTGGGGGGAGTTTAGTGCCTTGTTCACCTCGGCAGTGCTCAGGAAGTGAACTGGCACCTCAACAGCTACCAGACCAATTTCAAGACTTGGTCCACACTGGAACTTGAACCGACGACCCTCCGGTTCCCAGTACAAGTCCCTACAGACTGAGCTATGTCAATCTGTCAATCTTTATTTGTGTAGTGCCAATTCATAACAAATGTTATCTTGAGACGCTTTACAAAAAGCAGATAAAAGACCTACTGTCAACTTAGTTCAAAAGTTCAAGGTTAAGCAAAGGATACACTTTAATCTGGCCAAAGATTAAAGAAGTTCTAAGAAAGACCAAAGTTGTTTTAATTCCTCCTTAGGTGAACATAACTGACCAAATAAGATTCCTGTCCATGCAACAGATTTAATAAATCAGACTGAAAAGCATGACCATCCCTAAAAACATGCGCTTGTTGTGACTTCAAACGAGAGGTACAGCTACTTCTGATTCATGTACTTTTCAGTTCTTTACAGTGTATATCAAAAGCCTAAATTGACCTGATCACTACAATCATATCCCTCCACCAGAATAAACTATGTTGATGTATAAGTGTGTCATCTTTGGATTGTGATGCCTAAACATGCAGAGAATGACTCATTGAGAAAGTAGCCGTTGCGTCAGCAGAGACACGTTCACTCCATCACATTGATTATTTGGTCAGACCAGACGATTGTTTACAGGCCAATCAATACTCTGTGCAAGTTGTAATCACAACTAACACACACACAAATGAATGAAAGCAGCTATTCATTGTGTTCATTCAGGGAGTTTAGGAAGTCTAGCTGCTTGGAAACGCACAATAAATCTATACATCCATGCATCGCACATGCTAAAGAGGTCAGCTTGTGTGTGGGTGTACACATATAAAATAAGATACACTTACAAACCACATTCCTACTGCTTGAATGTGCAAATACTGAATGAGCATTTGTTACTACAGGGTGTAAGATCATCTCCCTTGAATTGCAAGTACATCAGATGAATCTACAATCTCACCATTTGCATTCAGTGCCAATTTTTGTTGCCAATACAGTTTGCAACACAACCAATACTGGAAGTAGTGAGCTCTATCAGAAGTAACAAGCAAGAGTGTGGAAGCCAGTATTTTCCAGATGGTGAATTGCTACTCAAAGCGCTTTTACACTGCATGTCACACCTAGCCATACACACTGATGGCAGAGGTTGCTATGTAGTGAGACCATCAGAAGTAACTAATCCCATTCATACACATTCATACGCCGCCAACGAGGCAGCGGGATCAATTCAAGGTTAAGTGTCTTGTACAAGGACACCTCGGACATGTTGCTGCAGGAGCTGGGGATCGAACCCCTTCAGGTTGAGAGACGACGACTCTACCAACTGAGCCACAGCCACTATATGATGCAATAATGAGAACATTGGCCTTCATATCAATGCTATGTGTTGTTCGGCGGAATCACAATGTCAACAATAGAGCTGAGAACAACATACAGACAAACACTGATTTCAGTCACAGGATATAGACGTCACTCACCCCCCATTGGCTTGAGGCGAATTC
>CM036544.1:27342103-27589603 GCA_020745685.1 Tautogolabrus adspersus
TGTTTTTATTGGCTACAATTCTATAATATTATTCAGGAGACACTCTGAGAGTAAGAACAACAAGAGCAAGGATTTAGAGAGGAGGAAACAGCGCCACCAACAAACAGCTTAAAATCAGATCGGACTCCGGTGATGACAGGCAGTGCACAAAGGCAATGCACAGGGTGTATAGAAGTAGATTTTTTTTCATCATCATCATAAACAAACATCAACAGCTGCCACTTGATATCATCATCATGAATATTTAATTAACATCAACAACATCATCAATGTCATCGTCAAAATCATTCCTCAACATAATCAGAAGCATCAACGTCATTAAGTGCGGGGTTTGTGAAAGAGCTTGGCCTTTAACTTTTTCTTTACCAGAGCTTGGTAATTAATTCCACCAATGGGGCACTCCAGAGGAAAAGAGTCTAGCTAGAGGCTTAGGGCCCTGTTGTGAAGGTAGGACTAGGTGCTTTTCAATGGCAGAGCATAGTGGGTGGGGTGGGAGGTAGAGTTATTATGTATGAGGGAGTTCAGGTAGGCAGGAGCCATGTTTGTCATGGGGTTGGATTTGATGTGAGCAGCATCTGGTAGCCAGTGGAGGGAGCAATGACATGCTGTTTTGGGTAGTTTAAGATCAGTTACACTGCTGCATTCTGGATCATCTGCAGAGGTTTGAATGTGCATGCAGGGAGACCTGCCAGTCTGGAGTGGGTTGGTCGTCAATGGATGATATGACAAAAGCCTGTATCAGGAGCTGTGTTGTATGCTCTCTCTGTGTTGGGTCTGATCTTTGTTGGCATGAGTTCAGTCCAAGCTGTATATTGGTCTTTGGTTGCATAAAGGGACTTGCTGGGATGACAAGGAGCTCATCTTTAGTATGTTAAGCTGAAGGTGTTGTGTCTGAGGAATAGCTGCGTATCGTCAGCATAGCAATGGTATGAGAAACCATGGGAGTGATTGATTGCACCAAGTGAGGTGATGTTTATTGAGTACAGAAGGGGACTAATGACTGACCCTTGTGGCACCCCTGCTGATAAGCTGTGTGGTTTGGGTTCTTCTCCCCGTCTAAGATACTCTAAAAGATCTCTTGGACATGAACCGGCAGAGGTCGGACCCTGAGATACCAAGCCCAGAGAGTATGGAGAGGAGGATGTGGTGGTTCACTGTGTCAAAGGCAGCTGACAGATCGAAAAGCAGAAGAAATGAAAGCTAACCAGCAGCTCTAGCCAAACACAGTGATTGCGTGACTGACAGACGTTAAGCCAGACTAACCTATATAAAAGTACTTATTAATCATGTTGTTATTCTCTAATCTGGATGGGGTATTGACATGAGCCACTACTTCCTTGCATCACTAGGAGCTAGTTACGCTGGTTTGGGCATCTGGTTAGACATGCCATGTCATAACACCAATGCATGCTTTCTTTCTATGTAAAACCATAAACCATGTTGAAAGCTTCATGCACAAAAACAAACAAACAATGTGATCACATTCACTCCCAACTCAGGCACACCTTAACTACTACAGCTCCTGTTTTTATATCTCTGGATTACGTATCTAGAATTTTATGCTGTTTTTGTTGCAATTGAGGCATGTAGTTGATACCAGAAGTGTAACGCCTTGCTCCAGAAGGCTTTGATAGAACACAAGAGGCTGAAATACATTAACCAAGGAGTCATTTCTTTGTGTCTTATTGTCCAGTTATTTTAGATTTCTCTATTGTAGGCACACTTGATGTTTCAGTTTTATAGATTTGTAACATTGTTGAATTGGGGCTAACACATTTCTAGTGAATTAACATGTAAACAAGATTTTGTTCAAAATGAAATTTGGTATCAAAGCTACAAGTTAATTAAAACTCTGAATGAAGCCTCAGTCAATAGAGAAGCAGAAGCAGCAGACTGCATGGAGCGTTACAGTGATTGGCAAACTTACACCAAGCTAAAGCCAGCCCACTGACTTCTAACCGTTTTATGAAAGATTTCACACAGTTAAAGATATATTTGATTTTAAAACATCACGCATATTGCATATATGTGTTTACTCATTCAGCAGCAGAAACTGTTAAGGACACAAAAACCAGTAGTGTCCAATTCTCTAACTATGTAATTCTTCTTAACACAAACATACATGAAAATCCCTCCACAACACTCTGAACAGCTCATCTGTCTCAGGGAGTCCAACACAAAATTAGGGCCACTCTCCGCTCCTAGTTGCCTAGGCAACCACTCAGAAATATAGAGGCTTTTCTGCACAGGGGCGAGCAGCAGGGCCGTATTATTTACCACTGACTGAGGCTGTAATCCCTGTCTCCTCCCTGCTGGTTCACCAGCTATACCTCTGGAAAAGAACATCCAAAGCCCCTCTAGCAACTGCGACCCCCCCCCCCCACACACACACACACACACACACACACACTCACACATTTATGCACACGCAACCTCTGCATTGTTGGTCGCCAGGAACAGCAGGGCGACAGTTACCATGGCAATATTGATAGTTATCTTTTTGCCCCCCTGCACGTCAACAGGTGAGCTCTGTAATGTAAATTTGTCACGCTGTCGCACACAGACAAGGAAGTCCACAGGGAAACGCACATGTGCACAAACACACAAACAAAAGCACAAAAAATATAGTCTGCATACATTTATAATCAAATAACTTTCTTTTTAAGCACACAATGTATATGAATTCATGCAAAACACACATGCATGAAGGAAGTGACTCAAACATACACAAGTTAAGCCTTCCACTATCAGTAAATGCAGCAAAAATACATATATATTCATTTGACATACATGTGCAAACAAGTACATCCTGTATGTTTGCGTATGCACACAGTAGAAGTAAATGTGCTAGTATGCCTGTGCTCTCTACATGTAAACAACCCCTCTAACAATACACAAGTATTACTTACAGTGTGTTGTTTTTTGAAAAAATCTGACTTTTTTTCTCACAAAAAAACACAAATGCACCCATCACCCCCTCTGCTAGCCCCATCAGTCAAATCCATAATTGGCCGTCCATTATGCCAGAGTTCATTTGCATGGTTCCAGCTGAAGTGTTTACCAGATGTCTGTGGGTATCGCTAACATGATTAGGCTGCCGTTCCGCTAATTTATTGGGTTGATCCTCTGGGTGCTCTTCCATCACCGGGTGGATTCATGAAATACTGTGAAACTGATGATTTCACTGGTTTGTGTGTGGAATGGTTGAACATACGAGTAAACACTGCTTGTGACATCCTGTTGTTCTTGGGGGAAGTTAATCTCTCTTAGCACGTTTCTGTATCAACATAACTTTGACAAATTTGCATACATTTATCATGGTTAGAGAACTTAGGAAGATTGATTTTATAATTTGCAGAAGGTCTGATTTATTTTAACACTTGGGACGACTGCAATGGAACGTAAAGATGTCGAGACATACAGATTTGAATGTGTAGACATCACCTCTACACCTACGTGGGCTGCTGTGGTAACAAAACAGGGGTAATTAACTATGTACGCCGATGACACCGCTTTTACATATGGAAGTATGAGAAATCTTTTTGCCTCTCTAAAAATGACCTGGGTTTCAAATTGGGCAATGTATTTCATCATCTGTCCGAAGTTTAGAATTGTTTGTGTTTTCATCCAGAGAGTGGTAGTTAGAAGCGTGGGGTGCATCTATAAGTGGCGGTGTCTTTTTCAATTGTTTTCAATGAGGGGAGAGCGTTCTCGGTAGCAGGGGGCCGCCTGGAGACAAAGTGCAGCGCCTAGCATCAACAAAAAAAATGTGCAACCAGGGGAGTCGCCCTCAGCTGGCCAAAAGAGAATACAGGTTTATTGCACGTCTTACTGTCTTTACTTTTCGAACCTCGATGCTAAGTCAATTAGACACGTTGCAGTTTGAATGGTTGAAACTTAACAGAGACACACAGTTCGGGCAGCAACAGGCCATGGACCAGTTGTTGTCTGACCTTTGGATTCAGCCAAGTCATAAGATCCTGTTTTGAAATTCACAGACAGACTTTTATCCGCCTGTTCAGATAATGTTCTGTATTTAGTTCACATGCTGTGATATTGAGTCCCACGTCATTGCTGGGTGGTTCGACTGCCCTAAACTGATGATGATGATGATGATGCTATTTCCATTATCTATATAGTCCAGGCATTGTACCTCTACTTTTTCAAAATTGCCAAAAACAAATGAGCTCTTTGAGAATGTAGTATCTAGGGCACAGTATTTGGCGTTCCAGTAGCAAAAGACTGATTGAATAAGACTATAATTTGGTGAACAAGAGAGGCGGTTTGCTATCCATCATGAGAGAGGAGACGCTTCCATTAGTGAGACAGTGATGGCAAGTGAACACAAAATAAGCTCAAATATGTTTGCAATGGTTTGTTATGACACAAACATGCAAACACAGGAAATGACATGTAAGAGCACACAGAACATCTGCAGAAATACGGACACATCAAAAAGGAAAATATGTTGTACTCTCTTCACATGTGGGCTCTTATTTTCAGCTGACTCCCCACTGTCACAACATTACATGTAATGGACGTGTCAGAACGCCTGCAGCTTCACCGAGGCTTGCATTCTCACAACCCCATTTATTAAAAGGCGAGGCGGACATTTTACAACAGTAATCTTTGCAGAAGTTGAAACGAAATCCGCTATCCAAATAACTATCTAAATAACATGCAAGGTGTCACGCTTATCTGAAATAGCAATCAGCAGACGCAAATGTCAATGGGAATTCAACTCGAGGGTGTTTTAGGAGAGAATTTCTGATCCTGAGATTTAAAACTAATATAAATGGCAAATGTGATTCCAGAGTGTCCTGCATGACAAAGATGTGGAGGTGGATTCAAATGCCAAGCAAATGTCAGGTATTACAAATAAAAAAAACGCACATTTCTTAAGAGATATGCCCGTCAAGTAAAATATGTTGATGCCATTTTTCTCCAAACTGTGAATACATGTGCAAAGAGTATAAACACACACAACACAAAGAGATTGTAAGCATTTAGCGCATCTTGGGTGAAGCAAAATGTCCAGACCATATTTTTGCAAACATGCTGCATGAATGCATGCATTGTTTAAACTCTTCTCTGAGTGCTGTTTCACACTAGTGGGGGTGTGGAAATATGGTGCAAATATGTGACAATTATGCATTCAAAATATCTGCTTTAATCTTTGATCATACAGAACACTACAGTCTATTCACATTTTTGCATTTCCCTTGTTTGCAAATATAGCCCCATTGAGCTTCTGACTGACAGCTGAGCCATGATGTGGTAGGATATGAGAGTGACAGAGAGATGGAGCTAAATAAGGAGCTGACAGCAGCTTTCAGTGAGCATTTTGGTATCTTTTGCACATTAGCTTACATGTTCCAGTTTATTTATGAGCTTAATTAAACTTGTAGTCACATTCTTTCTCTGGTTATTATTTAGATGGTGAATGAGGACTTTTTCCTGTCATGAAATTTTGTTATACCCTGTTTTTGCTTCGTTTACTAACTGAAGACAAACAATGTGTAACTCTCTCTTTCTATGCAGTCATGTCGAATTACTGCATGTCACTGTCTGTAAACCTTCATGTACCGCATGTCTTTCTGGAAGCTCCTGAGCTCTCTTGTCTATAGGTTCCTCTGGATTGTCGGTGTGGACGTCCTGCTGCTGTTGATGCTGCGGACATGGAAACATTGAAAAACACGCTTGTTTTATAGAATAAGATTGGATTTCTAAGCTGTAACATTGGCAAAAGCCCTTTTCAGACTGTCAGTTCCAGGGGCAATATTTGTCCTCCTGTGACATCTCACCTTCACCATCAATGTCATCAATGCGTCATGGGGGGACAACGTGATCCCACGTCTGTGCCAGCAATGAAGGTAGTATCAGAGGCGTTACGGGTATGAGACGGGATCACTGAAAGACGGCGGAGCCAGCCGGGGAGAGCATTGCTGTTTCAATGTGTGTACATGTTGAACTTCTGCAACACCCTAACACAATATGAATTATTAGATGAGGATACCAATATCACACCACTGTACAAAGATATAATGACAGAGGAACTTGTTATGATGCTGTCATGGAATCAGACCAAAGAGGTTCCTCAGGTAGTGAGGGGTTTATATGCAAGCAAACAATCTAAAAAGGCCTCGAAAAGAGCCGAGCCTCAATTTGCATACTGATTTTGCAAAATATAAAATAGAACAGAATGACAAAATATTCTCGGAGCTTGGGACAACTTTCTCAAGACTTACATACCCAGTTAAATTACGTGCTTAGGGGATGCTGAGCCACTGAGTGGATCAAACCTGTGTTAAAACAAATAGTACTAGCAGCAGTAGTAAAAATATCTGCATTAAAAGGAGGACTCGTGGCTGTGAAATCTACAAGCACACACACACACTAACATCTAGGCCCGTTATCATTACTATTCTCAGCCAGTACACGTGGAGACTTTACAACCTCAAGGTCAGAACCTGTTCCAAACTTTGGCCTTGATCCTGGTCTTTTATTCAGTGCTCAGGGTAGCAGGCAGGGATATTCAGGGTCTCAGTCCTGCACCCTGAGTGCTTTATTAGTAAGCCGAGCAGCACTACGCTCAGATTAGAATTCCCTTCCACCTGCAGCGAGCAAAAAAGGAGTCCATTCAACATTTCATTCAACTCGCCCCAGTCAGAAGCAATGCCCCGCATCACGCCTCAGGATTAATATACCGTGACTGGGCTACACCGACCCATAAATTACACTTGTTGTTGAAGATCATTGGCTGCTTTGAGTTACACTTCTTGAAGGTTGGTTCTGTGGTTAAAGGGCGATTCTGTGATGTGAACTTAAAAACTCAGTAACCGCAAACGTGTCCATCAACAGCCCTGAAAGATCTAAACCCACCTCCTTAAGTATTCAAAGCTAGTTTGGGTGTTTCTGAGCTCAAACTAAAGGCTTTCATTTTAAAAGAAGGTGCAAAAAGGGGAATGTTGACAAGCTGGATGTCAAAAGAGCATAAGGGATCTCTAACGCAACAACACCGAGACATGTGCAGCTAATGAAGCTGGTTAATGTATTTAAAAGGCGTGCATCGGTGCTATTGATATGCTGATCTATGACTGAAATCTGAATGGAAGTTTTCATTAGTTTTTATTAGCCAGTGGAATTAAAATCCCATCTCATAAATTATACAAAAAAGCCTTTAAGATTTAATTGATTTCCCTGGTGGGGTGAAGATCCATTCAGCACATAATTATAGGTTTCATGAGGATTATCAACATCATAATAAAGAAAGAAGGAATGTCAAAACCAAGAATGGAAAAGCATCTGCACAAGGAATAACAATGACATAACATTTAGTTTTTTCATTTTCTGTATTATCTGGGGAATGTGTTCCAGAAAATAATGATAGATAATGCAGGAAACTGCGCACAAGCTTTATAATTGCTCAGAGAGCACAATTGGAACAAATGGGACTCTCTATACCCGACAGTCTTTTTTTTTGTTACAACAAAAAAACATTTGTGGAGAGAATACTCCAGCTGTCACATGTTTCTTGTTTTTTATTTGTCACAGGATTGGCAAATGCGTTAAAAAATACTCCTATGAAAAGCAAATACAAAAGAGAATAAATTCTACATCTGAGCCTTTGGGGCAAACTTTATAATACATAGTTTGATCAGGCACATTTGCCCTGAAAGTTTAAACTGAAGTCATTAAAGCCTATTTCTTGGCTGGCTGTTTAGAGGGTAAATGGTGAATGGACCAGGTCACCATTAACACACTGATGGCAGAGGCTGCTATGTTAAGTGACCATCAGTATTAACTAACCCCGTTCTTACACATTCATATGCTTCCGACAAAGCAGCTGGAGCAACTTGGGGTTTAGTGTCTTGCCCAAGGACACATTGTACATGTGGCAGGAGCTGGGGATCGAACCCCCAACCGTCCGATTAAAGGCCCTGACTCACCAAGCAGACAGCAAAGAACTAGTGGCGACGAAGGCCGCCTGTGTCTTGGCCAAAAAGTTGCACTAGAACACACCGCAAAGACTACAGTCGTCGGGCAATCACCATGTACGTTCTGCGCATGCGTGAGAGGAAATAACTCTCCATGCCAGCCGGCGGCGGTAGTCTTTAATCGTCATTCCAAAAAGGTGAAACCGGGATAGGACGAGAAAGAATGCAGATAATTAATCCGTTGGTGTGATACGAGAAGACAATTTTCTCACCGCTGTCGCTCACCACTCGTAATATGGGTACTTCTAATGGAGACTAATGTCTGATAAAAAGTTGAAAATGGCACTGGCGTTGTCAGCCCTTAGTCTTTTATTAGTGAAACAAGAACAGAAGAGGTGCTTTCGTTTTTCTTCTCGTGCACTGGCTCTCCTGTTTCGCTTAGCTGAACAGCCAATCAGAGAGATTCCTACCCCCAATTGCGCCGGCGACTGCAGACTCGGATTCAACATGTATCTATTTGTCACAAAGACCCCAAAATATACAGACAACTAGGTCCAGGTTTCAAAAATACCAAAATCCCTCTTAAATTGGCCTTACTGTATCACATTCCTTCAGTAATCAAAGTCAGTGCCAACATCATGGCACGTTTTTTTAAAAGAAACTCTACTGTTTTGCATTTAAAAAAAGGATTCAGCTGCTGTTTGGTTTGACAGTCAATTTGCTCAGGGAGGACAGCAGTAATCATCTTCCAACGCGTCTGCTGACTCTAAAGTACCATGCCAATTCAGCCTCCTCCAATTTTCCAGGTATTTTCCAGTCCCTAAAAGACTTGCTTTCATTGTCCAAGATCTCCTGATATTCCTGGATGGGAAGCCAGCCCTGTTTCCAAATCACCATAGGTATCATGATACTGATTGATTTTTTTTAATGAAAGGCCTAGTATAGTGTACTAGGAAACACCTCACTGGAAAAATGTCCTTCCCTTTAGAGAGTTTCAGAATTCTCCCAGGAACAAACTCAATGAATGACTGACACGTGTCGGTATCCGATATGGACTGTTGTAAAATAACTCAATTATAGCAAGAATGTTTGGCAGGAGAAACGTTATCAGGATCAACTGGGGAAGAAAATGCTAAGAGGAAATGAAGTCAGACTTTGCTTTCTCTTTATGACAGATGGTTTATTTTTTTATCGTTCTATCTGCCAGTATTAATTTAAGAGCTCCTTTTTTTAGCTTTTTTTAGCTTACACTTGTTGTTCGTATGGCAGTATGTTTTACAATATATGCAGACGCTGCTTCAATCATTGTTGGACTGTTTGATGAAACACTGTTAACTGTATTTATTAGAGTGGCCAACAGAGGGCAAATGATCGAAAACGTCTGAGGTGATCAACACAGAAAAAAACATGCAGCAAATTTTCGAACAAATGCAATGACTGGAATGCACTAACAATGAAAAAAAAAACACTCTCCCTCTACACTGACTCTGATGCACTTTAAAGACTACAACAGAAAATGTTCTGCAAATACACAAACTATGCAAAGTACCTAATACATATTTTCAAGAAATCCAGTGCAAAAAATCTAGAATCCAGACCTCAGGCACAATGTGCTCTGGGCCTGTGAGGGCGCTCAGTGGAACACTATCATTTAAGGAAGAGATTTAGAGAGATGAGAAGTTAAGATAATTATCAGTTTTTTTGACTTTTAAATGTGTTTTCGAATTGGCTGCATGTTTTTCCAAATGTAAACTGTATTCGCTGTAGACGATAGTTTGCCCTCGTCAACCAGCGTAATTCACGGAGCTCAAAACCAACAGTGTTGACAGCTGCTATACTGCACTTGATTTATCTGTTGGATTTTTTTCTAACACACATCCTGGTATTGAGACTATTCAGAGAAAAAATGGAGAGCAAAGGACAAGATGCCAAAAGCAGAAATAAATCTGGAGCACTTATTTGCGATTGAGGTTCACAGACATTGAAATGAAGCAGAAGCAGACGTCTTGAACTCGGCATGTATCTGCATGATTCCTAAAAAGGTTGTCAATGTAAATTTAACGGAGGGCTGGTGATAGGCTCTCAACACTACTGGTAATCCAAGTAGGCTAACAGTGTATATTTCTCCACACTAACAGCAGCACACAACAGCTAGCATTTCACTTGTAATCCTGTTACACGCTGTATAATCCCACCCACCCTCAGTGCGCCGGTATGTCACTCACCGGCTCTGACTTGGACATCTGTTAGCTATCTGCGGAGACAGACAGAGAGCGATAGTGACAGACACTTGAATGAGTAGTCCTTGAGTTGACAGGACGGGAGTTTGAGACAGACAGCCCAGTGTACGGGTTGAAGAGCCGAGGGCCTGCCAGAAAACCTGCCCTCCCACCCACAACCCTCCAGCCCCCCGGAGGGCTCGAGCTGTTGTGAGTTCATGCCAGCAGATGATAGCAGCCGGTGAGCAGACGCTGTGTGTGTGTGTGTGTGTGTGTGTAGTTGTGTATTTAAGAAGAGGCCAGCAGACTACACACAGGCTGGAGCTGCTTGAAGCCAAGCAGAGAGATGATCTGACATGAAGGGAACAATTCAAGAGCACAAAGCCGGGGTTTGTTATACTTAGGAGCGCTTACTTTGAAATGTCACTTCTAGGAGCTTGAAATCAACCCACTGTGCCAAAATCACGCCCTCCTTGCCTCAGAACTAATTCAGCCTTGCAATGCATAGACCCAACAGGTATAAGACTATAATCAGTGACAAAAGGCTAACTCGCCAGCTTTTGGCTACCAGCTCACAACTGAACTGTAACCCCTAATCCCCACATACTCCATGCGCGCCGCCCTCCGTCAGCGCCACGCACTACGCCATAGTTCACTGCCATACTAGTCAATCAGTGTGTTTCCACAGCGAGCGCAGCGTTCCATCTCTGGAGTGCGCCACCAGCGCCATTACACTCTGCACATTTCAAATAGGCAAGCATATTTTGGACGGAGTATGCTGCAGGCACGCGTCCGGACAGGAAGTCAGACAAGGAAACGCACAGAGCGTCCGGTCAATTCCAAAATAAAACACAACATACAGATTTTTTATCACTTAATCAACATTATGTCAAAACAGGCACCGAACGAACAACAAATTATCCTCAGAAAGACAAAGCAACATGTTATTTGCAGGTTTTCACCTTTATTCCCGCGTGATCTTGTAGTTCTCCTGTGATGTGTGTACAGCTGATCACGGCTGCGCTCACATTCCAAAAACGGATCCAGTGAACAGTGAACACATAGAACGTTTTGAATCTACATTTTTGTTGCTGATTACACATTTTACCTTGCCCTTGTCAAACACGTGTGGAACTCATTTTTCGTTGTTCTTGTCGGGATTGATTGGGCCCCACTGAATGAACTGAAACGTCTTTCTTTTGTTTGCTTTGCGAGCAGAACTCGAGTGAAAATTCTGTCTTTGTCGTGTCTACATACCGTGTCTAACCTTAACTGTCACCTAAACCTCATCAGTGTTTTAATATTAATGTTATTCTCATCCGTAGTCCTCATCACAGCTAATCACTCGTTCACAGTCTTCCTAAATCATGTTGGCAAGAAGTGTTAACATGTTTTTAACACACATATGTACAGCCCGAGGTGTGTTGATAATATGTATATATGGATGCAGAAACCCACACATTAACCACACGCTGGATGAAAACCCAGAGATTGACAGGTACTGCACAGGCTGCCGGAGAGCACGAGATGAAGGAAATATCAAGTATCATAAATGCATGTGGGTGAACATTTGATATCATCGCAGCTGATGATTACGGCAGACAAGTGGAAACGTTCCCTCTTTTAAGTTTACTCTGATATGAGAGGAAACTTGAGGGAATATACTCTGCACAGCTACATGACTGTATTCTTCCCCCTTTGGGAATATTTTAATGATTCTGAAGTGCCTTACATTTTGAATATATTTAAGGACATGCAGCGAGAGTGGCCAAGTTTCAGTGCATTTAGTATTTTTAATTCATGTGATTGAAGTCTTTTATGGGTGGAACCTTATATCTGTTTAAAGTGGATATCCCGCCATGTAATAAAATATTAATAAACTAGAAACACACTGTTTCATCTCTGAAATATGCAACATCCAGATAATGATATGCCGATTGGAGAAAGTTAAATTAAAAGCACATTGAGCGCATATTTAAGTGTGAACGAGTCCCCGGTTCCAACATGTTATTTTCGTGTTTTTCCCACTGAGCAACATGGGACTATGAATAGGATGCATGTAGGCGCTTGTACTTGTGAGGTACCCTGTAATTATCAGGCAAACAGCTTTGAGTATTAACAGCTTGAAACAATTTTAATTAGAAATATACCGTATTGTGATGATTATATTTTCTGTTGATTGTTTCCTTTCACACGAGCCAGTCCATTCAAAGTCGAGTTAATTCTCAGAAAAACAAGTTAAAGCAGTGATAGTGTGACTTATTATTTCCCTTTGGGTGAATGCGCTCTTCTGCTGCCGCTGACCTCCTCGGGGAGCGAGGTCTAAATCCACCATGCAGAGACGCTTTAAACAGAACACTCTTAAAGGGGAAATAAATGTTTCAAAATCAAACGGATGTGCTGCAAATTAATATTTTATACAACCCAAGAGGATCAAATAGTAATGCTTACAGCTACTGGAAGCTTAAGACCGACTGTCTTTTCCTCCTCTGGCCATCGAAACAGAGCGCCGTCTATTTTAACATCGTCTTTCATGAGGAATGTGGAGTTTAAAAAAATATAAGCAGAATCACTGGAGAGACTTGCAACTGTGCCAAAATGACGGGATGATTTTTAATCATCACATACTTTTTATTTTCTATACTAAACCAACTCTGAGGAGATTCTTACTGGTTATGAAACAGACTTAAATGTATAAAGATGCCTCTTAATGACCTCTAAAGGCAAACCACACGATCTGGAAGAAGATTGATTATTTCCATATAGTTATTTTTAATGTTGGTCCTCGCTGCCTGTGGGGTTTTGCAGTGCACAGACGGGAAGTGTCTTTGTTTAGTTCAGGGAAAGATCCTCATATGAGTGATATATCAGTAGGTCTAAAGACACCAGGGTGAGATTTTCACCACAGGACAAGATCAGCCCGGAGATCAAATGTGAGGCATTGTCCACAGAGGTCCCCAAAATTGACAAATGTAAACAAATGACATTTTTAAAATGTATTTAACCAGGAAAGGAACTCGTTGAGATAAAAATTGTTTTTTCCAAGAGTGTCCTGGCCAAGATAAGCAGAAGCACAATTTCTCAAAAACAAGCAGCCAAACATAAAAATACAAAAAATGAGACACTAAAAGACACAAATAAGAAATCTAAACAGCAAATGTTTGTTAAGATCATCCACAAACACGTCATGAGGAACATCTATAGCCAGATGCAAATGCCTCCAAGCCATTTAACATCCTCTTAAAATCATCCAATGAGAGCAGCTCGTTAAGTCACAGCTCTTTTTGTTACAAACTTAAACGCCTTTTTCCTCGGTTGAGTTCTGACTTTTGGAACAAACAGACATTAAGGTCAATTTAAAGCTCAAAGCTACACATCTTCCGATGTTCAGCTAGAAAATACTATATTCATTTTTATTTATATAGATTTTGCACCTTTTCCAAATGTGCTATGCAAGCTATGTCTGCTGACATTCAGATTAAAACAAAAGAGGAACACTTTGCTTAATTCTCTCCTTCACCCAGACCAGTGGTTCTCAACTGGTGGGTCGGGAAGTGGGTTAGCAGAGCCGTTTTCAGTGGGTCGCTAAAGTGTGCCTGGAAGAAAAATGCTGTCATGCTTTTTTTAATACGTTTGTTTCATTCAGTTTCTTTGTTCTATCATGCTTTGTGCCGTCTGAGGTCCAAAATGCACAATTTTTCTTTAAAAAAATCAGATTGATTGAAAAATATAAGAAATGTGGGTCGCGATTTTTCACAAAGGAGTAGTTGGTGAGTCCTGAGGCTCGAACATTTGAGAACCACTGACCTAAAGATTCTTTTAGGGGACAGGTGTTGCAAATTAGCATGTGCTGTTTTCAGTTTGTCTTTGTATCTGTCCTTATCTAATGAACTATAATTAAAGAAAAAGAAGGTCACCCACTTTTTGATTTTTAAACAACATTAGTAAAATCCCACTTTTCAAATCTCCAATCATTTTCTCCATCCGTCCTCCGATGAATATGCATGGAGGAGAGAGAGAGAAGCACTCGCCTGATTACAGGCTGGATGTGCCGCAGGTGACAGGCAAACTGTGCTTCCAGTCTGGTGTACCTGCTTGATGAATAGCATGCATGTCTCTAGCAGCAGAATGCATCCAACAACATGGCACAAACAGCTTGGGGGTGGATACTAGCCAACATGGACCTGTACACCTTGTTCCTCTGGGTGAAGGACGTTCTCTCAAATCAAATTATCATACATTACTAACTCCAAAAGTGTGCACTTCATCGTGCTCGAGAAACCTGATCTAACAGACATATCTGAAACCACAACCTCTAAGCACAGCTTTAAATAACAGCATAGAATTGGCTACAATTAAGAATTGGCACCATGAAAACAGAGCCAATGTAAAGTCCACATGGAGAAGAAGGAAGCCTTTCTGAGACGTGATTAATGTCGTGAAACTATAAGGTCTAGTTAAGGCACCAAAACCACTAGGCTTGACAAATATGGGTGAGCCATTGAAGTTATTATATTACTCGATGAAAAACTAATTGGTCTAATTGGTTTAGAAAAAAATATTGCAGTTGGTTTTTAACTTGAGAAACATTACAACACAAGAGGTTATAATCTGGGTTAAAATCACAAAGTCAGGATTTACTTTCAGCCTCAAATGAAACTTAAACTCACATCCTGACGAAAATGTCTTTGAATCCCCGATCAACCAATGTCACCAGCCTTTCAAAACGACTTGGGTGTTCACCGCGAGAAGGAGCACTTAATTTTGCGTCTGTGGTATGGACAAGTACTTTTAAAACATTACATGCCAGCACAAACTCTTGGGGAGTTACAAAGTCGTGGTCATTACATGTGTTTCTGCAAGACAACTCTTGTTTAAGTACCGATGTCCATCATCTGCTGGCATGGATCACAACTTTAATTTCAGAGGGCTTCTCACCTACGCTTACTGTTGCTAGGCACCTTCAGTAGTGACCTTAAGCTCTGTCTTAAATAGCTTCATATGCTTAATATTTGCTTTTATTCCAGCAAGTTTTACCAAGAAAAAACAATATATGTCCAGTGCTGGCACAGCAGCTTTAGAACTGAAGATGAACCTTCGGAAAGACGAGTCGGAGTAGTTTCTCCTCCATTGTTGTAGGCAAAGTTGATATCAGAAGTCCTGCCTCTTCTTGATTTGATTGGTCGTTGAGGGAGAAGAGACATTAATGAGCATGTCGCTGCCAATAGTTTAACTATTTTCAACTGCGCAGCGACATAGAACGCCGAGAGCGCTGAACTGAATTGGTTTAGTATAGAAAATGGGCGCAACCACTGCAAAAATGGCGTAAGTAGACACAGCTCCTAAATAACTTCAATGAATAATGTAAAAAATGTCTTTCAGTGTTCTTAAAATGAGTGAACACAATAATGCTTATTGTGCAGATGTGGTGTAAAATCTTCTAGAGAAAATAAAAAAGGGGTTGAATCCTATCCTGAGCAGGCTTGAATCAAATGGAGCAGGAGAATCCATTTATTCCCAGAGATACATTTTTCAAGGCAGGAAAGGAAGTGACAGCGAGCATCCCAGCATGCAGGCCTTCCCATCCTCATTTCTCCAGGCTATATATAGCTGAACTGAAGGTTTTCCTATATCTCTGGTAGATGCCAAATGTCCTTCCTCTGCAGGTGTCCTTATCTGTGGCTAATATTAGCCCTGAACAGTGCTGCATCCACCAATGGTCTCTTAGGGGAGAAGAGGGGGGCCGGGGGGGTGATGCTTCACTGGTCCCTCAGGACCATCTGTCTTAGCTAGGCACACAGCATGGGATAATGGCATCGTGTACTGCTGTTGCTCACATCGGGGGGATCCTCAGATGCAGCCGCAGATTTCATCTATCAGCACTGGTGACCTGGCCAAGGAAATTTCTTGGTATTTAATAGTTTCTTTTGTGTTGCTTGCATACAGATGAGGAAACATTGACCCTCGTTTGAATGAGAAGGTTATTAGAGCAAACAGGGTGTCAGTAATTAATGTCTTTCTTCTATTGGCTAGGACTTGTTGAGTTGGCGGTTGAAGCAGTCTTATACAGTTACTTCACTGTCAAAAGAAACAAAACTGTGACCTTTACCAAACCCAGAGGACCTTTCATTGAATCGTATTCATCCAAAAACCAGCCAGAGACACAAAGGCCATGGAGCCAATGAGATCTAGAAAACGAAACATACCATCCCTCCCCCTTTTGTCGTCATTCACAGTCATGCTAATCCAGAGGGCAAATCTCCATATGCCTGGACAAACCTAATTAACACCCATCAAATTTAAACACAGCCAGCACTGAGCTTTTCTTCTCTAATTAGGTGGATTTTACAGAAGCGATGGCCCGATGATGTTCCGAGGCCTTGAACACGTTGCAGAACATTGCAGGGTCTTTGTCTCCAACCCACTCCTCCTTCTCATCTTCTGATCCGCCACATTTCTGCGAGTCGAGTGCCAGTCTATTAATCACCAAGTCATTAGCTATGCATCAATTACTGGAGATGCCCACCACGCTTTTCTGATTAGAGGCTGCGCAAACTCTGGAAGACTGATTTGGTGAATATTTAACAATTAGCTGTTAAAGCTTTCCAGTCCTGTTTTTGTGACAAACCCTTCACTTCATCAAACACCTTTGATGCTTCTGGGATATAAGAGGGTCCAAAAGCAAATGCCAATTTATCCAAATTACTCTGTGACAAACTAACTAAGTCAAATGTGATCTTTTTTGAGTTAATTTCTTAGTTTATTGGGTTTTCAAAATGTTAAATCAAAGCATGTATGTGACACTTTTATCCAAAGTAAGAGACAATGTGCTGCTTAATTACCCAACCACAAGCTAATGGCACCATGTACCAGCAACTATTGGGCTCAATCACTCGTCGACATGTGAACAGGAGCCACCAATCCTGTTATGAGTGGATGACTGTTCTACCCGCTTGGTCCCCATCCATCCTACTTGTACATGTTATTGGTCTGAACCCACTATGCCCACTATGTGATGTACAAAACCATTAGATTAGAACCTCAAAAAATTTCAATTTAAGAGTTTATTTTCCTTTAAAATCACATCCATTAAAAACATTTCTAAAAACTAAATGCTGACAGCAAAGATCACTTAGATATGTATTCAAAGAAAATGTACTGCATCTGATTGAATAGTGATAAATGGCCTTTTCAATTTAGCAAGTTTTGCACAAAAAATAAGAAGAAAAAGGTTATTTTAAATGGTTTTCAAGCATTATATTTACCAGATCATTCAGAACATGGGCAAACAAAATGGAGGACACCCACCTCCACTGCAACTCCTACTGTGTTTCTTCTTCTTCTTTTGGAGTCTTTTTTACATCAATGCCCATAAACACTGTGGATCTCCTTAGTGCAGCTGTATTGGCCTTGAGAAAATAAAAAATGGATTTTCAAACCACAAGGCTGCAGGTACCTGGCAACAGAAATCTGGGCTGGAAAAGTGAAGCAGCAACAGTCTCCACTCAGCCAGCAGCTGCCTTCAAGTAGCAAGACCTTAATTAACATTTTCACCCCTGATTGCTTCAAGCTGCATGGTGACCAACAGTACATTTATCCTGGGTAAATGCACCAGGAGTAAGTGAATGTAACTATACAAAGCTAAAACTGCCCAAATCAATACAAAATGAACCCAATAAAGGTCCTAAATCTGGTCCAGAATATGGAAACTGACACACATACTCTCCCCAGGACTACATCAAAGAGGGCATGTAGTATCAGGACTGACCAATGTACAACAGTTAGTTCTTTTGTAAAAAACAGAAATTGTAAATCTATTGTCTGCACATGGTCATCCCTTGCTGGGTGGGTTGCCAAATGATTATTTTTAGTCTCAAAGCAGAAGTTCAGGCGACTTTCTTCTAGCATGGAAAAGGTAACATGGGAAAACCAAAGTGACCACAGTGGATGTACAAAGATTTGACCTCCCTTATCCAACCAACCTTTAAAATGAATGAATTTTAATTCTAAAGGTCTTCTTTGGGGTTTTTTTATGAAGAGTTTTGCACTGCTCAGTTGCAAAGAGAATATTTTCCCCTTTGTTAAGGTTCTTTGAAGGTTTATCCATGACAAAAGTAAGGACTAAAATCCTTGCCAGTTTTTTCACATGGGTGAAATCCAGCAATGCCAACTGTTGCGTAAGTAGAACACTTTCAACTAAAGACAGAAATTTAGCTTGTTGCCATAATACTTCTGAAGTTGCACAACAAAAGGTAGATCTCCATTAAAAAGCACTTCCAAGGTTGTTTCCAGACCTGACAAATAATGTACATTATACATACAAACATTTTACAAATCTGGACCATCAATTAGTGATTACTTCATCCTTTCACCCCATGCATTGTAATTAAATCACAGCAAAATCATCTTGTTAATGGTTCATACCACTGGAAAAGTCAACTCTGCTTCACTGTTGGTCTGAACACAGCTTAGCACTCACCATCACTTTAAACTGACAGTATTTCCGACTGACTGAACGGTCAAGTGAAAACATTTGGTGCAAGAGTTCAACAAGGTTGTGTAAGACTTTGCAGTTCGTGGTCGGCATCCTGACCCTTTTTCCACCACTGTGCTACAGTCAAATCTAACTTGCATCTGAGGTTACTAAGACAAACAAGTTTGTCAAAATGCAGTTTTAACAAGACTCACAATTAATATTCAAATGCACACTCATAGGTACAATGTCTGATCCAGTTCTTCTTTCGATTACATCTTTGTTTTCAAGGCAGGGATATCAGCAGTGGTCTAATTTGATAGAAGTGTACAACGTGTTCTGATAAACCAAATCCTTGCCTGGAGCACTGGAGTCAAACCAGAAGCAGAGCTGGGTCTAAAGCCACAGTGGTGGAGGTCTAGCACCCTCAGGCTAATCACAACACGACGCATGTTATTGTACTGCCTTGGTAGGCTGTTCATTTCAGAAGCAAAGGCTCGGAATAAGTGCTTTTTAATAAAAACCTGGGCTAGTGGACATGAAAAGAAAGCACAATGAAAAGCTTCTCCACATTAATTGACACTCGTGGGTCCATTAAATACTCGCAATAGCCCGGTGTAATTTCTCTCGATCAGAGCACTCGATGCAGTGAGGTTCAAAAGCGATCATGGGAGTTAATTACGTTCAAAAAGAGTGCGCCAGTTTCATCACACCAGACCGTGGTGAGGATTAATGGCAGGCGTCACCGAAAAATCCAATAGAAGAGTGATTAGCATTCCTTGGAGATAGTCGAAGATTCGGTGCATTGCTTGATAATCAGAGCGTATTACTCTGCCTCAGCTTGACACACAACATGTAATTTCATCCCACTGGGAGAGCAGATTCATCACAGAACAAGAGGGTGAATCGTATTTAGGAGCATTATTCTGAAAAGGTCCTGTTGTCCTTGAACCATGCATGTCAACGCTGTGAAACAAAGGGATACTGATATATCTGTGTATCAAATGTCATACAAAGTAGACCATGCAGGTGAATGTATTGTGCTTGCTTTATCTGACCTTACAGATAGTGAGCTGACAATCATGACCAATAATATCACAACCCTCAGGATGGTTTCCTTGTTAAAATGATTGATAGTATCCAGCAGCCTGAGGTCAGAGACACCCAGGGTAAAAAGAAAAAAAATCATTCTGAAGATAAACCAGAGCGGCACAAACTCCTCAACAATCTTTTAATCACATAGATGTTTGTGTGTGGAGTTGTAGGACATGATTCATTAATCGTATTGGGTTTTTTCTGCTTAGTTTGACCAATTCAAAGCAATACCATTTAAAGTTATGGTGATAAGCAAACTGTCTTTATGGAATAAATGAGAATATGCTCTAATTCAAAGCAGCATTTATTGATTTGTTTTGGCCAATTAGAGGAGGTTCAGACTGTTTATTTGCACACCCAGCATACACAGAACAACATCAGTAATCATTTGGAGTTTGAAATTGCGTAATGTTCGACAGTGCTGTAGTTACTTACTGATTTCACCTGCCGCTTAGTGCTGGGCAGAGGGTTGTTTTCTTTTTTGGGCTGCTGTGTGTTAAATAGATACATTCAATGTGGTAGTTTATAAGCTTTAAAAGAGATTAATGCTGATCCATATTTAACGATGTTGGATGTCCATATTAAACCTCAGCAACGTTTTTTTCAACACAAAACACACAGTAGTTGGCGTAATCCCCGGACGTGGTTTCCTGCTGCTCTGAACGAGACACTACGAGAACTTCACGAGGCTTGGCCAGAACCTGACGTCAAGTTCTGCCGACGTATCAGAGCAAAGCATGGAGCTAGGTCAGAGGACATGCCCACCCCGGCAGCTCTTTAAGGGACACGCCCACTCGATAGCTCACTCAAATCTCCCTGCGACTGCACACAGAGCTGGCCAATCAGAGGAGAATGGGCACGTGGGCCTTAAAGAGATAGCAGCTGAAATGAACCGTTCCAGGCAAATTCTGAAACTAAGGATTTTACTGATGCCAGTATCAGGTAAATACAGAGGTTCTTGAGCTACACACATCTCACATCGCTACTCAATAGGTGTCCCAGAATATTGGCGAAAATGAATATAATGGATCTCCTTTAAGTGTAAAACATTGCAAATCAGAGCAGTTAAAATAGCAGAAATATGTTATTACCAAGTATATTTACCAAAATGGGAGTCAACGCACGAGTCCGACATCTGATATCATGTTAAGCTAACGTAGTGACACAGTTGAGCAGTGAGTTTGGAGTCCAAGCTCACTAGCATTAGGACTCGTCTACCACCCACTGAGCCTGTGTGACTTTGTCGGTCTAACATCTGGGCTGTTTGAATTCAACATGCAACACCAAGTTCACTATCGGAGAATAGTTGGCTCAAACTATTCTTCTATAAACTCTTAAGTTTCTGATATTGCTTCTCATTTGTACTGTTGTGATAATAGCCTGGTGGTTCACTTTGCTCCGCTGTGTAGCTGTGTTTTTGCCATCATTAAGGATGAGCGTGGGTTTCTATTTTTTTTTTTTCCTAACTTCATAAGTCAACCAGCATAGGAATTGGCCTGGAGTGCAATTGTAGACACAGAATTGCTTGCATTAGCGCGTCTGCATACAAAGTACAGATTTATCATCTGCTTTGCTCCAAACTCTAATTTACACTCAGATGAGGCAACAACAGCACTTGAAGGAGACAGTCGACGCCGTCTGTCTCAGCAGACCTGTGGCCTGGAGCAAAGTCATGACACCTCACTTGTGTTGTTGTCTCCTCTAAGCATCATCCTGCAAAAATATGCAAGCACACACACATGCATGCAAGGCCTCACACATGATGTTTACAGATTGTACAAGCAGTGAGATGCTGATGCTGTACATCTAATCCTGCGTGCAAACTACAAGATTATATCAGTTAAATGATCTCACTGCACTGGTGGACAATTGTTCCCGAGATGAAACTGAGGGGAGGGATTATAGATCTGCCTCAGTGTGTCTGTTTATCAGCTGAATGCTGTTGATTGGATTTTAATGAACATTTGTGGGATGATGCATGAACGCTCAGCTCTGGTATCCTCTTGAATATGGTGATTGGTCCAGGGGAACCACAGCTGTTTAAACAAAGTGTTATACTGTGTCTGTTTAACATGATTTGTAATATTCAAATAAGAAATAACAAATTATATTCCTTTGTGTAGGCTCTTGTTTTGAGAAACGGTATTGCGATAAATCATTGAAGAAAGCTTTTTGTTAAAAATTAGCCTTATGTTTAGCGCTAAGATAAAATGGACATTTTCTCAAAGATATAAGCTGATACTTTTGGATACATATTTCCCAGAGTCTCTCCCACCATTAAAGACATCTGCACACAGAAACAAACAGACACATGAGCTTGGCATATTGATATTTTGAGCTGCTATTAGTATTAAAATCAGGTTTTAAAGGTCACATATTATGCAAAATATGCTTCACCATGTTTCTCTAACACTAATATGTGTCTCTAGTCTGTCTGCAGACCCCCCAATGATGAGAAAGTCCATCCTCTCCGTCTTTGCCTGCTCCACTTTTCAGAAAATGTGTGCTCAAACAGGCCGTTTGGAGATTTTCCCTTTGTGACATCACAAAGGGCAGTAACTCCTCCCCCAGGTGGGTGACACTTCCACAGCTAGGTGTCTGTTCTGCCCTCTGAGTCTGCCTTTCCACCATAAACTATAAGACATGGTGCGAGAAAGCCCGAGCCACCCAAGCCCTTCCAGAGAGGGGCGTGGTTAGACACAGCTCATTTGCATTTAAAGCTACAGACACAGAAACAGCAGTTAGGCCGTCGACCAACTTGAGGTTGGGTCCCATTTTTACAGTAGAAATACACAAGTTTACAGCCTGGTTTAAAAATTGAACTTGGTATAAGTAGCTCATTTCTTTTTCTTTACATTCTGTACTGAGGGTAAATCTGTTTTACAACTCCATTTTATTGAGCTTAAGAGTTTTTCATAAACTTGCATAAGTATGGGAGTGGCTGAGTTGACGTCGTTGGGAAATTGTAGGTGTTTTCCAGGAGGCTATAAGCCAGCCTCAGCTTCGCCCCTCTCCCAGTTTCTAGTGGATCGATAGTTAGAAAATGTAAATATCATTCCAAATATGGCGACTGCAACTGATGGGCTTCATAACGCCGCTTTAGAAACCAATTTGTGACATCACTGGGGCTATGTCCATGATTAATACTGTCTATGGTATAAACCTACAGAATACAAGATAACCTGTTTATGTTGCTCATGATTTCTGTTGTACAGGATGTTGCAGTATGGGCCAAACTTACCCTGAAACCAGTTTGTTTCTGATCTTCCTTAAACCACATTGTTTGATAAGGGCCATATCGGGTCCCTAAAAATGTTGCCAAAGCTGTAACTGGGATGCGACTGCAGAAAAGTTACCTAACTTGGCTGATGTTTATGCTGTCTTTATCATTATTGAACATAAACTTGCACAAACATAATTCCTCAAACCGTCAGCTCAGTTCAGGTCCCTCTGGTTTGGGTGTTTTTTTGATGCACGGGGCATCGCTAACAGCACTCCAGCATCCAGCCCGCCCCTCCCGTTGGGTGTTGAAGCATTCCATCGCTCCACCCCATCTAAAGCCCCAGGCTCATTTTATTTCAATTAATTAGCATAAATGTATGCGTGTGAGTCCTCAGCACCCAGGCTCCCCTCCTCTCAGGCACCCCCCGATGATCTAGTATGCAAATGTTAATTAGAAATTGATGTATTGCAGGAGGGTTTAAAGTAATGACATCTCAGGGGGGGGAACTTTCACCATAAAATACTGTAATCCTCACTGACAGTGTAGCACAATGTACCTAGAAATACACCTTCCAGCCAAAATTGTCTGCCACAAAACACAAATTAACTGAGATAAACAGAGCAGGATGTTCAGAAAACATGAGAGATGGTACATTTGGAGAAGAACATGCTCTGAATTATTTCTTTGATTCTTAGAGAGCTGCAGACACACTTGTGCGATGGAGCCACATGCAAGTGAATTAGTGTTTTCTTTATTGGCTTCACTGAGGATGTGTGAATGTAAATATTGTTTTATTCTGTCTGTGACTAACTGGATTAGAGCTCTGTGGGAAGAGAAGCAACACGAGAGCGGGGATATGGATGCAGTCGGTTTATCTTAACGAAACCACATGTTGCATGTTGGATCACTTCATGTCATCATCGCAGGTTAATTTATTTATGTATGTACAGTATGTATGACAGAGTTTATTCGTGAATATGTAAAGTAAATCTTCTGCAGGTTTATCCTCTTGCAGCTGCATGTAGAAATCATTTGACTAAGAAGAATCCTCCTCTGAGTGAGTGTAAGAAGCAAAAGGTTCATGTGCCCAATTGTAGATTTAAATAATACCATATCTAAAAATTATGTGTTGACTGCGGCTTATTTAAAATAGAAAATAGGAAAAAACCTTTGCACATCCACTTCACAAGCCAGGTGCGTAGGAGAGAAATGTGTCCATCAAAAAATGTAAAAGATAAACTCCTGCACACTGTCTCACTTGCAAAGTTTCGGTACTACTTCATCAGGAGTTTGTCAAAATGGGCGTGACATCTTAAATAGGAAGTGGCTACAAGCCTGCAACCAATCATCATTACGCACACATTATATCTTGGTCATCTCACTAATGGCTGCTGTATCTATCTTCTTCAGAAAAGCTGTTTTTGTGTAAGAGTTGCTTGTATAACCCACGTTGATGCCTTAGATTGTTTCATTTATTAGATCATCTTCAGTTTTGTCCACTAGCTTCTCTGCATGTTTTAATAATTGTCAAGTCAATGTGAACAGACCGATAAAGTGGCGAACAATAGTAACATTGAACACAGCATGGCATTGACCTTGGAAGAAGCTGAACGGACAGAGAAATGTGTAATGCCTTATAACATAGAGGCTCATGTGTTGGATGAGATCACTTATCATTGTTATAACATTTAAAAATAAACAGCTCAGACAGAGAAACACATGATCACTACAATGCATGTATGGTTAGCTGCTTTTACACGAGAAAGGAGGCCTCTGGCCCGGGAAAGACCCGAGTCTAATTAAAGACAACATGCTGAAGAACTGGGTCAGAGACACGAGAGAAATATGACCATTTAGTTCATGTGGGGAAAACCCGTGAACATAACGGACAATGACTGTTTGTCTGAAGACTTGATGATGATGATGAACGCTGAGCTGAATCGTAGGGCAAACAAATAAAGTACTGACTCCGCTCTTCATCCCTCCACATTAACGCACTGCTTCCTCTGTGCCCTCCGCACTTCACTGTAATAATATGGAGCACCAAATGTCTCACGCTGCATTTCATGCCCTAAATTTCCGCAACACTAAATGTATATTTCATGGCACAGAATGCATTATGTGCACAAAATGCACCTAAGGGCGCCAAGTATCACTTCCCGTGCCATGTAATGAATTTTCTAGTGACAAAATGAAGAAAATGAACAGGCAGCGATTATAATATCATTACCATATCATTATCATATTAATTTGCAACACTTGGGATGCAGTGCACTTTGATGACACTTCATGCCACTTTTGATGCACAAATTGTACACGAGGAAATGCTGCAGCAACGATAACTGACTGTTTGGAGTTCAGGACGCAGTAATTTCATCAAATTGCCTGTAATGTGTTTTTATAAAGCGGCAACCTCCGGTCTTAAAAAATGAAGCCAATGCGGAAGTGCAAAAATCCTGAAGTTCGTCGAGTGTCCGCTTGAGGCTGGCTCCAGGAACACAGGAAGTCACATACACATGACTGTGTATGTACAGCAAAAATAAACATGTTTACAGCCTGGTACAAAAAAACAAATAGGTCTGATTAGTTATTGTCATCACTGGCACACACATGAAATTGGGAAACTTGATCAATCATCCTGAATTGCTTTTAAGGATAATTTGGTGAAATTTGTCAAATTGATTAAAGTTAAAAAGTAAATGTAAGACTTACAATGATCAACTTACAGACCTTCACCTTTCACTCAGACTTCATCCGGAGTTTCTCCTGCCACCTCCCTAGCGTTTTTTCCACAGCAAGTCTTTGTGAGTTGATGTGAAAACGCAGCAGGATATTATCCGGAGAATTCACCTGGAGCCAATGGGAGGGGGGAGGGACGTTTGCTTCCTGTGACGGAAGTCAGTGCAAAGTGTGTACGCACGAGACCACTACGATCTCTGGCAACGTTTTGAATCATCAGTAAAGAAAACAGAGGGATATTTATGCCCGTCTTCCATCAAATATCAGTACTTTTCTTGTAGTGTTTTATGCACTATGAGCAATACAGGAGCAACATCATGCCGGGTCTCCTCCTTCCTCTTGGAAAACTGCACTGTGAAGAAAAGTTCAGTGTCCGTGCTTCTTTAAAATTCGAAGTTGACTGAATTGAGGATGCTAAGTTAAAATAAACGTGTTTATTTCTGAAGTGCCAATTCAATCAAATGTTATCTCAAAACACTTAAGAAAAAACAGGCAAAATACATTACTCTTCTTTATATTATCAACAAAGACTAATTTGCATATTTCACTCATTTCCCTTTACCTGAGTTCATGTTGAATAATCCACAGTTTTATGATGAGGTAGTCACGTTAAGGCAGAAAGTCTCTGGAAAGGCTTCAGCTTTTGAGTTTTTGATTTAGAGCACTACCAAGAAAATATCTTTAAATCATTTGTGTTTGACTAGTGATCATATTTTATGGGCAATTATGTCTAGCAACTGTGTAGATGTTTTTATATTGATATGATAAATAAACATAATTCGACTTGTTAAAGCTATAAGAAAATGAATATGTTATAACTATATTACGACATAATACATATATTTATGTACTTGTTGACTGATGCTTCCTTCTCAAAGTCAGCAGCATGCCTGACCTTGTGCAGTCCATTTATCGGGCTGTGTACATAAATATATACGTGTCCACATAGTCTTGTCATTTGGTCGACAGTAAACAAGATCCACTCTCTTGTACCTTGGAGCGTCAGACATGACAGCTACTCGGGTACCAAAGGACCTTGAAATGGTTTTACTGTCAACGAGGAGTGAAAGAAAGAAGGACAGCGAATGAGAGGCTGAGAGAGAAAGAGACGGACAAAGAGCTAAACACGAGGATGGAGTGAAGTGACATGCTTTCAGTGTTTGTCCCTGAAAGCATGTGTGTGCATTATCAGGTTTTATATCTGCGTGTGTTGATACCAGAGTAACAGGTAGAGAAATCAAACCAGGGAGCATAATGAGGGAATGAGTGGGCTCTTCTCATTGTCCATCCCAGAATGCAACAGCATAAAGCGCATCAGTCTAAATATGTAATAAAAGTTTGCAGATCCACAGCAGAGTACTCAGTCACAGCGGAGTAGTGGCAGGCGTCCTTCACAGCTTGATGACTTATGAGACAATGAGAGTCGCTCAAACCGCAGAGCTGGAGACGGCAGCGTGCGTCTCATCCATCAAAACAGCAGCTGAGACATAAACCATTAAGTGTCATTGTTCAAAGTAAATGTCATGTTGTCAGATTCTGCAGAAGCAATAGCATGAGCCTATTGTCCGATTATTGATGGGACGACACATGACGATGCATTGATGGTACCAGAAAAGACTCTGTGATGACTAAAATATTGAGTGTGTACAAAGGGAGGCTTTAACAGCACGCACACTTCACAACCTGTGATGTCTTTAATGAACCGTGGAATAGTTTATGTTAAAATCCACCTGTCTCTCAGACTGAATAACAATGACTCTAATTAAGATCCAGTATATGCTCACCTTGTTGAACCTTCGGACACAAACAAAGGCAATCACTCCATATACAAAATGTGAAGATGGACCTTTAAAGAACTCTACATTAACGGTCGAACAGGCTCAGTTGGAAAACATAAAGATGCTCCATTTAAAGAAAAACACGAGTTTACAACCATTCCCTGAAAGTAAATTTGGTAGATCAGATATCGAGTAAAAGATTGAAACTTGGCCAGATGTTTAAATGCATCCATCTCTCTAAATCCGTTTTCACATATGTGCTCCTGCAAATATCTAGATGACTTCAGGAGGACTGCTCCTGAATTCTCCTGACCTGGCTGTTCACATATGCTCCTCACAGCTGGAGACTATCCCTGTCAGACAGGAAGGGTGACGGGGGGGGGTCTCCTGAGGTAAGATGTGACGTAAAAAAACAACGCAGAAGTAGCAGACGAAGAAACAGAGTTCTCTAAATCAGTGGTTCTCAACTGGTTGAGCCTCAGGACCCACCAACTACTACTGCGACCCAAATTTCTTATATTTTAAAATCAATCCGTTTTATTTAACGAAAAAGTGTGCCGTTTGGACCTCAGACGGTACAAAGCGTGATAGAACAAAGAAACTGAATGAAACAAACTTGTTTTAAAAAAGCGCTTCACAGCATTTTTCTTCCAGGCACACATTCGTGACCCACTGAAAACAGCTCCGCGACCCACTTTTGGGTCCTGACCCACGAGTTGAGAACCACTACTCTAAATGATGCTATAATGAGAATATTTGATATGTGTAGTTCAACTGGATCACAATGTCAACAATAGAGCGAAGAACAACATACTGCTGAACAGAAAACATAATGCAGTCGTTTAATTAAGTGCACGGCCATGGTAGCGCTCGCGTGCATGCAGTCTATGCACTGTGCACTGGTCACATGATAAACAAGTCACCACCCCCTCCTATTGGCTAGAGGTAAATTCTCCAGATTGTATCCTGCTGCGTTCTCACATCAGCCCACTCTGAGTTGGGGGCTTGCAGGAGAAACTCCGCATTAATCTGAGAAAAAATTCAGCTGTTTGCGTTCACACATACAGCTCCTCCTGCAAATATCAATCGTTTTTCAGGAGTTTTCTGCAGGTTTGAAAGCCCTTTAAGGTGCATCTTAACTTCTTTCGAGTGCATGTGTAGTAAACAAGGAGCTTCTACGTGCTCTTAAAATGTGAAAATGCAGGAGACTGAACCACATAAAGCTTGTATAGACTTTGTAATCAGTGTTTAAGAGCGTGTTAATGAATATTAGATTACATTCAAAGCTACAGGTCGGAGGCCTCTGCCATCAGTGTGTGAATGTGTGAGTGCATGCACTGGATAGAAGAACTGTGAAGTGCTATGATTGGCTAGAAATATACAAAGGTGCTATGGAAGTTTGGTCTATGCTTTTTTTGTTGCTGTGTTTTTGTGTTCTTAGGTAGAATTTTTTCTCTTTTGTAACGCCATGAATCTGTTTGGACAAGAGCCTCTGCATTTGAATGACCACAGAACTTATATTTCCTAAATATCCATCAGTAAACAATTTGATAATATTACAGCTAATTCACCATTGACCTTTCATCCGATAAGAAATTCAACTCTGCTTCTCACCAGATGATCTCCATACTCTTGACTTGAACCTCAAATTATCTAAAGCAAATATAAAATTCTGAAAACATCTGTCGAACATCCGACTGTCAGGCCAGTGTCATTACACGCTTATTAGAGTCTTTATCTCTGAGGGAAACACGCGGTCCACTGAATGGGACATCAAAGGTTCACAGCCTGCTATCCTCCATTCTCCAGAGATGATCTCAGGCTCGGAAAAGCTGTCCTGATTAAGTTCCCCATGTGGCAGGGAAATGTTCCCCTCCTTGATCTGCTTCTCTCAAATGACACACGAGTCCCCTCCCGGTGGACGTGTCCTCCGTGAGAAAACGGCTCGCCCCCCTCTGAGAAGATTTCACGCAATTTAGTCACATTTGATGATGTATTTGAGCAGAGCGTCCTGCCACATACTAAAGGAATGTTTGACAAAGTTTTCATGCAGTAAGCGCTGCCCTTGGCGTGACCTCATAAGTTGGTTTTGACTTTTTAAAAAGTTAGATCACAAAGAATATATTCAGTTTTGATGTCGCAGAAATGTCAAACTTCTGACAGGAAATGCCGTGTTGGATAAAGGTTTCAGAGTAAAGGACACTCACGAGGCAGACGATTAAAGTGTATGACCTTTCTACGTGAAAGGTGTGGTTGTATGTGTGTTTCAATACCTTTCACTTATAAGGTCATCGCTGCAGTCTGTATTAAAGTCTGTGGTGTACGATTCTATGGTAGCCTCTTCATACATATACACATGTGGATGCACTTCAAGTAGAAAGATGAATATTTTCTATAGCACAAGAAGAAAGGGATTGCAATAAACCAGAATAGAGTCCGTACTCTGGAGACAGGCTTTGCACACGACACATTAATGAAGACATACTTTCTGCAGTGTCCAAACATGATGCATTATTCTCTCAGTGAATCATCCAAGTATTTGCATCAGCTATCAAATGCAACTGCACACCTAGAGTCTCAATCACAACCCACTAAAACAAAAAAAACAACAATCTGAGAGACTTGATATTTAAGTCATCATTTGTGTTCCCGTTAGGATTTTATAGTATTAGCGAATTTAACAATAAGATGCGACAATGATTCATAAATAATCACACCTCAATATTTCTCCTTAATCAAACCGCCAAACCTTGTCACCGTTAAAAAATCCCTAACAACTTTTGGTGTTTCTTAATCATGTAACATAATGTAGCATGACATGAGTAAGTTTAGTAGAAGCAGTGAAAAGTGTTAAGGGATAGTTCAGTGTTTTTGAAGTAGGGTTGTTTGAGGTATTTGTGAGTAGATGTCTGTCAGTGTGGCCCCTTTAAGGGGAGACCTTAAAGGGGCCACGCTGACCGGCATCGACTGTGGCTAATATACTTTTTATACCTCATACAACCCCACTTTAAAATACCAAACTATCCTTTAAACTTTTCTTTTTTTTATGTTCCAGTTCTTCACTTCAGGCCAGCATACTCCCGAGTTGTTTGCATACTGAAGGTAACCAATCTGTCGAAAGTCACCCACCTTTGCTGGTCACTCATTGTCATGAATTTAGGAGACTTTTCAAACAAACCAGATGCACCCAAACCCTGCATCTTTGTATGGATGAATTTGATGTAATGAGAAAGGAAAAAGCTGTTTAAAAGTGGAAACACCAGCTTGTTTCGTGTGCCAAGCTAGGTATCCCAGCATGCTTTGAGCAGCAAATCAGATGGTTGCAATACTCAACACAAAGAGGGGAATTGTGTCTGTTTGCTTTCAGTGGGTAGCCTTATGCACCCTGACTGCTCTACAAACCAAATCTCAGCTTTTTATGATACACTTTGGTAGTTTTGTCTGATTCTTTTCAAATACAGACCCTCTTATAACAGAATCTATCAATGAAACCATTTACTAAAACCATCAATGGGTTGTGTAGTCCCACTGTGAGGATCAGTGACGTCTTCGGAAACCCCCGTAAGTGTAATAATTGGTTTTATCACCTTAATGTGCTTTGAAGATCTTTTCTCATGCGTTTGGTGGGCAGGAAAACTGGAACCTGTGAAACAAAAAACAAAACTCAACATTATATTTTGAAGTATTAATGCAACCCTTTTATGCCTGATGTAGACTTGTGAGATTAAACAAGTCTTCTGTCCACCTCTGCTACTCCTGGCAAAAAGCAGACAGAAATGGCAGTCTTAAAACTAGATGAAAGATGAAGTGTTTCAAGATTAATCACTTGAACTAAAATGGTAAATGGTGAATGGACTTGAGCTTGATTAACTCAAAGCACTTTCACACCTACACATTCACACACTGATGGTAGAGGCTGCTATGTGAAGTGGCCATCAGAAGTAACTAATCCCATTCATACACATTCACATTCACATACACGTGGCTGCAGGAGCTGGGGATCGAACCCCAAAACTTCCGGTTGAGAGACGACCGACTCTACCAACTGTACCAGATGTAGTCATTTCTGACTGTAAGCTAATGTCCAACAGAACTTACAATGAAAAGAAACAATTCAAAACAACAACCTCCATCTGCCCACCATCATGCAGCCAAATATTACGAACTGAAGACAAAGAGGGAAGCTTTGCCAGCAGACCTGAGTCATGTTAAATGAGCTCCACATTCCTGTACTGCTCCCATATAATATAATATATAGAGAGAGGGTATTCCTAAAGGACTGTCTTTGGGGCTTCTTCTCTGTAAATGTCATCTCACTCCAGACTTCACTCTCAAAATGTCACCCCGCTACCCTTTTCATTAGCTCACCATCTCTGTCCTCCATTATACACCATTTTCCATTAGAGGGATCACACACACACACACGCACGCACACGCACACGCACACACACACACACACACACACACACGCACACACACACAGAGCGAGGCCCTTTTCCAGCTGTGCGTACCAAAATGTGATTATAAGACTGAAGACACGTCTGTTCTGGATGTTCTGGCACGCCGATGTTAAGGTTTGATGTTGTTTGCTCGGACGTGATCACCTGTTATTGAAGGTTCTCCATCGCCTCCCACGCTGCTCCGCTGCAGAAAACGGAGGGCCATGCCAGCTGTCAATCATGTCTGCAGAAGAAGAAGAAGAAAGAATCCATTTTGGTGTGTGTGTGGCTTTTTTTGGTTCCTTGAAGTGAAAGTTTTGAAGGTTACAGTTTGTGTGAGATGACTTCAAAGGGGACCTGCACTTTTAAAATCAGTTTAGAAGCAATAAGAAAATTGGTATTTCTATTTATCTTCCTTCCTGCAGAAAGTGTTTGAGTCAAAAACTGGAGAGGCTGTTGTCAATCAGAACTAGTCCGCCATCACATGTGACACAAAGGACAAGAATACACAACTTATACTTATTATACCCAATAAAATATGACTTAATGTGTGTTTTCTGTACTTTTTACAAGTGATACGTTAACTTTGTATTTACATTATGTTATCAAACTCTTCTCACCCATGAAGCATAATTGTTGTCTAGAACTTTGCATCAATGAATCAATAATATATGTGTTTTGACTGGGACTGTCAAACCAATACATTTCAATAGTAAATCGTGATTAATCGTATATTAAATCTCATGTTTGATTAATTCCATTATTTCACATTTTAAAATATAAATTGCTAGGCTTTTATTTTGAATTTTTGTACCGTCTCAAGCTGAAAGTACTTCAATTAATGTTTGAATATAACCCTGCTTTTATTTTGAAATAACGTAAGGACCTTCTGGTAGAGCGAATGTTACGACATTACCTTAACCACGGAAAAAGGAACTCGAAACAGATCTCAAACTTCAGTAAACCAGCTGAAAGGAACGATAACAAAAGTAAATGTGTGATGTCATCAGGTGGATATGACTTTGGACTCGTCAGCTGAGCTGTCTGAGAGTTTGTTAAAGTGAAATGAGACATTCAAAGAAGCAGCAGTGTCCTTCTTTTACATCACTGAGACTACAGGGAGACACTGAGGACGACTATCTACGGTGAGCCTGAAGGGACAAAACAGCATGTGATTAATTGCTGTTAAAAGAATGAGTGCATTAACTTCGGACCTTAATTAATTTGTGATTAACTGCTTAATGCTGACAGGTCTAGTTTTGACCCTTTAAAATTAATAATTGTATTAAGCGCCACATTTCAAATGATAGGAAAGCAACAATAAACACAACCAACTGAACCAATATGGTTTCAACAAGGTGCTTGTCAGCTGACCAAACAGCCTCAGACACTCCCTCTTCCTACACACGTCCAGCTTCATAATAGGGAGGGGCTGTCAATCAAAAAAATTATAATTCAACCTTTGGAAAATAATCTAACAATTACACCTCTTTTGAAGAATTTTGCAAATATGCACATATTTAGTATTTTCTTAAAATTTGTCTGTGAAAGAAAAAAGAAAAAGGGCGAAACACAAACTAATGCAGAAATAGTTTTTGTAATTCTGAGGCCCTTTTCTTCCAGAATGAACATTTGGATATGGAAATGAAAGTCAAGCGGCACAAGAGGCCTCATAAATGCAAAGTGGATGGATTTCAATGAGCAGAGAATCTTCCAGAATGAATCCAAATCGCTTCATCTGCACATTATCCAAGACCGTCTTCTCATTCCTGCAGAGGTTTTCTTACGCTGATGCCCCCTCTCTCTGTCAATAGTAAACCTATTATTTGACGTCTGCTGTCTGTCAAAGTCGGCGCCCTGCTCCCTCTCTTTCTCTCTCTCTATGGGTAAAGGGTAATATTTGCTAATGAGTAGCTTTGCTGCTGCCATGGCAACAGGCCCATGGCAGTAGAGTGTGAAGCAGGAGTGGCACCCCTGACACCAACCCATAAAGCAAGCCACCCGGGCTGATGATCTGCGATGCATAATGCAGTGCCATAACCCCTCATCCAGCCGTCTCTCTCTCTCGCCCTCTGTCTATCCCTTTCTTCAACCCCCATGTTCCCCAGTCACCCACTCCATCTGGTTTAATCAAATCTACTGGGGGGGGGGCCCTCTGCGCCCCTTTTTAACCCCCCATACCAATAATCAAAATGAGGCAGAAATTACACAGAAGAGAGGAAGGAGCAGCTTTTGAAAAATAATGTACACTGAAGCTAAAGTTCATGTTTGGTCAAATTGTAACTGCAATATGAGACCTGACAGTGTCTGTTGTCAGGGCTAATATTAATATGAGGAAAATTCAAGGTCCAGAATTTATACAAATCCAAGCAATAACTACTGATCAGAATCTGTGTGGAGAGAGTCGTTCATCTAATCAGAGAGATATAAATCTGAAGAGCAATACTCTTAAAGAAACATAGGATAATAAATAGAAAAATGATCAACGGGTTGTCAAAAAGAAGGATTGAGATTAAAATAAGAAATCTGTCTTGGTCCTTTTAATGAAAAGAGCTCAATGTGTCTGATTTCTCTTTGGATATAAAATCAGAATCAAAGGTAGCCGATGCAAAAACCAACAGCACAACAGGACTCACACTGTCTAAACTCGGTTAACAGCGTACAACAGTAGGCACAGTCCATGATCCGCCTGCAACAATATCCGCAACAAACAATGATTCAAAGCTTGACTCTACATGAAAACATCTCATAAATCCCAGATGGGAAATTTTTGTTTTACACTCTGTTTTTAAGAGACAGGCTTCTCACACATATAGGACTCAAATACACATGCACAAACAGGACCTGTGGACATGCATTAGTGGAGAGATGTCAGAGTGGGGGCTGCTACACAGGGAGCACCCCAGAGCTGTTTGGGGGGACGGTGCTGGAGGGCACCTCTGAAGTACTCAGGAAGTGACCTGGCTGCCTCTCCAGCTACCAGACCAACCTCCATACTTTGGTCCGCACCGGGACTTCAACCGGCGAACCTCCGGTTCCCGACACAAGTCCCTACAGACGGAGCTACTGCTGCCCACTAGCATGATGACAGTATGAGTAATTGTACAATTATATAAAAAAGAAGAGGTAAAATAAGAGGACGTTGCTAATTGTGTAGCGAACAAATCCCTTGCAAAGCTATCATTGTGGTACTTTTTGTGACAGTGTCAAATGTTGATGTTTGTTTAGATTTTCTTGTTCTTTAAATCAGGAAAAAAAAGAGGGGAGTTAAAGTTGATTTTAACCGAATGATAGCAGTCACACACCCAGTACTGATGGAAGAGTTGTTGGTGGACAATAAAGAAGGCCAGAGGTGCAGTGATGAAGTGTTTTTATCCAAAGCCATTAGCACATTCGGCCTCATGCACACATTCATACACGCTGATGGCACATTTCTGTCATGAAAAGCACTGGTCTGTAAATCAGGAGAATACTGGGGTTCAGTTTATCCAATGGCCAATCAAACAAGTGATAAGGAGGGGGTGGTGATTTAACCTCCAACCCTGTAATTGTCGGCCAACTTGGTTTCCCTCGTCAAATAAAGAAATGAAAACTTTTTTTCCTTCTTGTGTCTGGAGTGAAAAACGTCAATAGATGTTCAGGGGTCGGCGCCCCAACAGGCTAGTCAATAGTTCATCAATGAATGTATCATAAATATTAATGATCAGATATTACGTGTCTTATTGTATTGAAGTTTTTATCAATGATTGATGATGTGATTGTCTCAGGTGTTTTGAATTTGTACTTTTATTGGATGCTGTGTTGCTGCTTCTGCTTCAAGGCAAGGACATTTTATTGATATCGCACATTTCACGCACAAAGGCAAGACTTGGTTACACAAATACAAGGCTAAAGTATTTAAATACAGATAGAATCGGAGTACATCCAATCGTACCGAAGGAATATAAAATATTGTTTTAAAGTGTAGGCTTTAAGAGTCATTCAAAAGCACATGAAAAAATATTTTTTTTAAAATCTGGATTTAAAACTGTTAATTTTTCGAGCACAGCGTTTTTTTCCGTGCAGAAAAGCGCTGGCTGTGCGCTGAGGAGTGTTTGCAAAAAACGTTTGTGCGCTGAGAAGAAAAGCGTTGCACATCTGTCCTGTCTCTATGACAACAGTCTATTGACAACGGCCTCTGTATGAAAGACACGGCTCCGTTTCTTTTTACTGTATGTTTCTTTATTGTAGATCATTTATTTCCCGATCAGACGGAGCAAAGAGGATGTGGGTAGAGTCAGTCTTATGCTTCTAAGAAAAGTGTTTTGCTCGCACTCAGGCTGAGATTTCCCATGATTCTCCATTTTCTGATCCATCCATATGTGTGAATATAATACAGCCCTCTGATCTTAATTTAGCAAAAATGTTCGATTTGGCAAAAATATGTTAACTAAGAATCATACAAACAGGCATGAAATGAATCAGTTTTGTGTAAGTGTTCATGTTTGTTCATGTACACTTTATTATAGCAGGTGAAAGAGAAGACTGACACAATTTAATTACACCCAAATGGTGCTTTAATGCAGTGCTTAGTATCACTGGCCCACAGCTACAGGTTTCAGTGTCAGCACAGAAGCCAAAACCACAGAGACCATCTATCTAATTACACAAAGGTTGCCCTGTCGCCCTCCTTGCCACGGCGTGACCAGATGACACCGCTCTCTCTCCCATCTGTCCCGGCCTGCCTGATGCCTCCAAAGCAGAAGAGGCACAGATTGTGACTCTTGTGTGACTTCGCAGGCACAGCAGGGCCGAGATGCTCTCTCAGGCCTCGCCGGTCCTACATCCCATATGACCCTTTACTGGATGTGAGAGTGCAGTGATTATGTGATTGCTCAGATGGGTATCTCACAATCTGTGATAAATGTGTCACCACTTTAGCCCACTTTGCACACTTTATATGAAGTCGTGACATCCCAAAGTGTCACAAGACCACCATTTGTTCTCGACAATTTCAAACCATTCAACTTACATCTTTGACCTGAGCAAGCCAAGACAACAGATGATGCTTATGTCACATGATGAGTGTTTGTGCGGTAAGGACAGAATGCTCTGCTCGAGTTTCTACACAACCCAGAAATTACACATCTGTGAAGTCTGAGATGCCTCAACAGTCAACTTAAGTAGTACTTCGGAGTGGTTAAAGGTACAATATATGTAGAATTTTACACAAAAATATCGAAATTATTAAAAAAATGACTAATCCTAATTAAACATGTTTTTGTTGAGTTGCATTACCTCAGTTATTTCCAACAGTTATCAGAGCCAGAGAAATCTGTAATTGTATAGTTGTAATGGGACGTGTCTTTTCATGGCGGCCGCTATGACAGAGTCCCCATGACAAACACAACATGTTGATCGTTGCCATGGAAACACCGGATGTTACGTCAAAGACGGCAAACAGAAGGAAGCGGGAACTGCTACTGAAAGCTTCCGTACCGTTGGCTGTATGTTCTGCTGTGATAAAGACGTCATGTAGATACATTAGCTCGTCGGTAAAGACATTCTCTTCCTCAGGTCTGTTACACCCGTTCGTCTTGACTACGGTCAATTTGAAGTTGGCTGGGTGGGGGTGGAGTGGCGGTGAGAATCACTCCCATGATTCCCCGCCAGCCTCAACGTCATCTTTTGTTACTGTTTTGATTGAGAGCCCCCTAGTGGTTGAATTTACATACTGTGCATTTTAAAGAGGAACATCAGACAATTGGCAACAGAAGGGATGGGGACGATGGTTCACCTATGCTGCCATCCAGAAGTCTACACTACTATGAATGGCCCCTTTCATTTATAGAGGTATCATTTTCTAGTTCATTGTGTCATCAAACAAAATTGGTGCTGAACAATGAACGTCAAAGCCTTCATATCAGGAAGTACAATACAGTGTCTTAATAATCAGCAGTGGAATGAAAACAGACGTTTATATTTGTGAAAAGATGAGGATTATTATTTCAGGAGCAGAGGCAAAATAACTTCCATTGATTCGAAACGAGTGGGCTCTGTGTGGCACGAACATGACCCAGTACGCCAGTTTGTTACATGAGCATCGTTTTTCATCATAGGACATCGTAATTACACTTCATGTTGTGCTCTGTGGACCCCTTTACATTAGATTCTGTTCATTAAGAGCCTTTGGTGACATTATAATGTGCAGCCATTATTGCAGGCATCATAAAACACGAGAGGGTAATGAATTAGCAAGTAGTACTTTTCCATTAGCATGGCACATTGTTTAAGTAATTGAGTTTAAAGATGTGGAAGACCTCTCATATTCATAAAGCCAGTGATAAAGTCATGTATAAACATACGCTGTCAAAAAGGAATAAACTGTGCTGGACTCTTTTGAGTAAAATTGAAAGCAAATTGCAAGACTTTTTCAAGAGTTTAAGGCAGCAAGACGGAGTGAAAAATGTGTCTGTGTGCAGTCCGCATGCAGCTCCTCAAGTTTTCAGGAGTTTTGTGCAAGTGTGAAAAGCAATATATGGCAGAAAAGAAAGGACATGGGTCAATCTGTAAAATAAAAATGCACATCAGGTACATTTTCTCGAACCCAGCTTCATCATGATATTTATTATCACGCCATGTTGTGTTCAAGTTAGTGTTGTAGTCAAGACCAGGCTAATCGAGACTAAGACAGAGTGCTCCGAGAACGAGACAAGACCAAGATATTCAGGGATCGAGAATGAGTCAAAAGCAAGACCAAGGCAGGGTGAGACGGGGCCAAGACCAAGACCATAACTATCACTGAAAAACCATGATTTAGTGTGAAGCGGGCGTGCCACTCATTTAGCTGGATACAAATCTAATTATGAACGAATATGAATGAATAAAGACATGGAAAAGTCTGAGACTCAGTCCTAGACAGAGACAAGACTGAGTAAAAATGCTTTTGATTCAGAGATGAGACCAAGACCTTCAAAAAGTGGTCTCGAGACCGGTCTTGAGATCAAGACCAATTTCAAGTGCAACACTAGTTCAATTCATCTTTTTTTTCCCTTAGAAGTTTCATTTGAGTTATTTATTTGATGCTATAAAAATGTAGAAAATGCTATCATTGACGGCTCATTTTGAAAAATGTGGCGCTGTGGGCACCAGATTAGCAGAGTACAGGAGACACCGCTGTAGAAAACATGACGAACACCAACACGAGAGACATTGAGTTTCCATAACAGTGAGTTTTCAGAATCTATTTGTAGGCTATCTCCTGGCTGTGGATAAAACACACAGATCTTCTTTCAGGAACAGATCTACTAAATATAAGATCTGCGGTGTGGTACTGAACTCCAGGGCGACAAACATATTTATGTAACAAAATGACCTGCACACTAACAGCGGATGGCACCATCAGTCACCACTCTGCAGGTCAGTCTGCGTCCTTTACACCAGCCTGCCATCTCTTTAAACTTACATAACCTCTCCGGTCCTTGAGAAACTGCAGAGGCTGCCTCAGATCGTATCGCTGCACAGGTCAAGGGAGGGTGATGACTAATTCATGAAGCTGTTTGCAAGGAACCCTCGTTGAGACTCATTAGTCGCCTGTCAGCCTCCGCTCACGCAGCCCTGGGAGTCTGGCAGAGTTGTGTGTCATGATCGGGCTTTCACAAACAAGACCTCTCTCTGCTCTTTAGACGTTCGAGTCACAAGGAAGGCAGAGGAGTTGTTGACAGGTGGTTGCTAATCATGTAAGGTTTTTTTGTGAATGCACTCTTGTGTCTATAGAGGCTTTGATCGTAATCTCAGATTTAAGATTGGTCTGTGCCCACACTATAGGCCTCACATCCTCTTTATTTCTCTGGTTACTTCAATACACAGTTCTGTGTTGGGGAACTGCAAAAGTCAACGACATAAGACCCGACCGGAGAAAATGTTTAATTCAAGGAAAGGTTGTTTCACTCACATAAAACAAGCCACATATTGTGCAAGGGGAGACAGTACATGTACGTGACCCATGTATGACCCTGAGATCAAGGGTATTTTTGTATGCACTTGCCCTCACATGGCTGCTTTCATAATCTGTTGACATTGAACAGCGGATATTTCTAAAAATGTGATAAGGTTGTTTCAAGAATGGAGTTCATCGCTCTGGACTGATGTAGCTACATTCTTGTAGCCTTACTCCCACTCCTGCAAGGTTAAGGGTTTGACGACCTCATGGGTCAAATAACTTCAAGTAATAAATATACACAGTGAAAATGTAGTGAAAGTAAACATGTAATACTTAAAGGAGATATATTATACTCACGAACACCATTAATTATGTCAGTCTGTGAAAGCTATTGAGTAGCGTTGCAAGATATGTAGCTCAAAAGCATCCTAATTTTACGGAAACTGGCGTCATTGAAATCCCTCATTTCAGCCTCTGCCTAAAACAGTTCGCTTTCGCTGCTGTCTCTTTAAGGCCCCCCCTCCCTACGTGCTCACTTTCCTCTGATTGGCCAGCTCTGTTTGCAGTTGCTGGGACATTTGAGTTTGTTTCCAGGTGGGTGTGTCCTTTATAGAGCTGCCAGGGTGGGTATGTCTTACAACTTAGCTCCATGCTTTGCTCTGATAAGTCGTCAGAACTTGACGTCAGGTACCGGCCAAGTCTCGCAAAGTTTTTGTAACGTCTCGTTCAGAGCAGCAGGGAACCACGTTGGGGATTACGCCAACAACTTGTGTTTAAAAAACTTTGCCGAGGTTTAGTATAGACATCCAACATCGTAACATTATATGTATCTAAATACGGATCAGCATTATAGATCTCGAAAACAAGATACTGAAATCGACTACACAACTTGAAAAGAGCAAATCTCTTTGCAAAATATGGAAATGCTTGTAGGACAGAAAAAGTCCAAAAATCCTGTTAGGATATGCTCTGAGACATTAAAATCGATAAATATAATCTGCAAAACAATCACAGTATAAACATTCATTTATATCGTTATTTTCTTCTCCCAAATATCCCTCAAGTTGGGAAGGAAAATATAAGACTCTGATCTTCAAGAGGTAAAAGGGAAAATGTGAAACACACTTAACTGTTTGATTTCAAAACAATTGCCAGGACTCACAAAGGGAACAGATGTTGAATCTATATACTGTAAACATTCATTCAGCAGGTGTGTTCCCTGATTACACAGTGACATCAGGTGAGCTGTTAATGAGTCAGTATGGAGCCACAGCTGTTAGATTAAACTGGGATTTAAAAAAGTACCTAAGGCTGGATACGCACTCGTCGATTTTCAAATCTTAATCGATTTTTAAAATGTGGGAGACCATAGCCATATAGACGGTTTCGGCCAGACCGCAAGACCACACACCTGCTGTTCGTAGTAACAATTCCACAAACATGATATCTCACAGAAACAGAAACTAATCAAAACAAATATGGAGGACGGTCCACGTCTTCAGCTACATGAGACATTATAAAGGCACTCATGTTGTTGGTCTTCTTTGTCAATATTCCACTTAGCTTGGGGTGCAGTTGTGTTTATGTTTGCTGCCATGTTTCTGAGCTGTAGATTTAACATAAATGGATTGGTGACGAAACGTAAAAGACAAAATATGTTTGATATTTAGGGCTCTAGATCAAACAGGCTCTGACTCGATCAGGAGCAGTAAAATAATCGTATTGACATCACACACTTGAGGATTATTTAGACAAATAATCAGATGTGACAAGCCTTGAATTGAATCGCGCCCAAAATTGTCTAGTGTGTAGCTAGCTTAAAGGAGCAATATGTAACTCTGACACCTAGTGTTTAAAGTGGGTACTGCAGTCTAAATTCAAAACATTAGAGAGAGCTGTCTCCCCCCTCCCCCTCCTCTAGAGTCGATGCTCACGCAGGTTGCCATGTGGTGGACACTGAAGCTTCAGTGTTTAGCCAGCTCTGCATCGGTCTGTAAACCTTTCTGCGTTCTAACCTCTCTCCATTTTTCAAAAGCATCTCCAATATTGATCCTAGTTTGAGCACGTTTCTGCTCGTGGAGCTTATTAGAAACATGCAGAGGCTTTTTAGTTCAAGTGGAATCAATTATATCTGAACCAGTTCTCTTGTCGCTTCCATCGCTGCAACCCCTGCTGGTTTGCCGTTTCCCTGGCAAACCGAGGGACGTCCAAAACGGCTTTGTTGTGTTGTCTTAAAATCGCCTACATTCTCTGGTCAAAACGAATTCAGACCGGACCGGAATCTAAATTTTGAAGGAGGACAAACCGGCTTTAATTGAGGAAATACAATAAAAAAATATGACAGACAGCTTCACAAATGTTCTTATTATAACTGTTGAGTTACCAATGGATCAAACTGACGATTAATAAAGGTGTGTTTTGACCAGCCAGCATAACAAAAACACAAACGATCTAGATTGTAGGATTATTTCAAACCCTCTTAAGATTACTCACAAATACTTAATGTTCGAGTTCGATATTCACATGCAGTTTATTGTTTCCTTGTTGCACATATAGAAGTTTCCCATGGGCCTTTTAGGAGCTGCTGTCACTAAAACTCTGATTTACTCTGCCCTTATTGTGACCAAAGTGTACCAGTCCTAAATCCACTTCCTGTGTTTGCCATTTGAGACAGGAAACAGTCTGGACTTATAGATCAAAGACCTTCAGCCGTCTCTTATCAGGGTCTGCAGAGAGGCCGAGCTGTTGGACAAAGATACTTAGCTTTTAACGCTGAAGGAGAATGTTTATTTAAACATGAAGCTAAAAGGGACCGCACTGAATTTATCTGTGGCTTCAACATCAGATTTACAGAAGTTTTGGTGCCAGTGAGTTTAAATAAGAGGAGCTTTTGGTGTCTGGAGATATCAATGAGAGAAATACTTCCTGAGCGAAGATAAGAAGAAGCTGTGAGTGCCAGCGAAGAACATTTCAAGTTACAGAATTACAGCTATAGTTATACCTGTTGACAAGGGGTAAACTAGTTCAGATGGCGTTGTTTAAACTGATCCATGGTTCTGGATTGTTAGACAGCATCCACAAATTAATCAGATGTATGTCATAATTTCTGTTTAAGTGGCAATTAGTGTGATTTCTTGTCAGCCCAAGTGGGGCTACAATGAAACAGACAAGGTGTGTTTACTGCCTGTAGTCACCCACATAATTAAACTTTCAGGTTTAACTTTCTAAACAACTTTCATAGTTTTCACTTCATGTTTTGATTTTTCTGTTTTAAAAGTAAAGAATAAAATCCTATCATGCCTTTGGCCAGAACTAACTCAAAACCAGATAAACACATCCTCCTCTGGTGTTTTTAACCTGGTTTTGTGCTTACAACAGACCAAAAACTAAATAATGGACTCATTTCTAAAATCACTTCCAGAAGATCAATATTCAACCTTTAACATCAATAGATATGGATTAAGGTGTATACAACTTTTTTAACCAACATCCTAACTTTAACTGGGATTAGCACAGTGATTCCCAAAGTGGGGTGCAAGACCCCTAAGGGGGCCCTGAGCTATGACAGGGGGGCCTGCATGCTTAACAAAAACAATGCACACTGTTTTCCACTGCTAGCGAAGCATGGCAAATGTTGTGGGAGGACCTTCAGGTAAGCACAGGCTTAGTAAATGCATTAAAGCTTTTTTAAGAAGAAAAAAAAGTCTCTGGAACCTCTTTTTTTTTCCAGAGTCTAGAGGTGGTAATTAAAGTTGTCAGTAGGTGGTTCAACACAAGAGGAGGATTATGATTCCTGATGCTGGATCTCAAACTGAGCCAACAATATGGTTCAACCACAAAGCCAGGGGCTTCTGGGACCTCTGCCAGTGGCTGATAGATCCATCAATATGACAGCTCTAGTCAGCACTGATTGCTCTCCAGAGCAGCTCCTGTTGGTTTGACGGGGTGGCGATGCGTGGAGTTATCCACAATCTCAAACACCGTTCTGCTTTGTTTACACACAGCCCCAAAGAAAGCCAATGAGGAGGACCTCATGCAGGCTGAGGAGGTCCTCATTGGCTCGGTTAAAAGTCTATCAATACATTTAATTCAATGTATTCCATTTGTTGAAGGACAATATTCAATATGAAACATACATGTTGTTGTTTGGTGCATCGTACCAGAGTTAGCTTAAAGCTAATTTACTTCCTGATCGATTTGCAGGTCACAATTAAAACATCACATCACATAGAAAACAATAGACTATTACACACATTACAACACAGTAGCAGAGAGCTGTACATCACAAACACGGACACAGACAGACACGGACACACACACAAATATGTTATTGAAAGCAGTGACATAAAATCTGTGGTTAAAGAGTTGAGTATCTTTCGATAGTTACAGTTCTTGGTCCACATTTACACGAAAACAATCCACTGACAACGGAAACTTTTTTCATTTGGGGCTTAAAAAAGTTCTGCATTCAGCAACAACATTTTGATAACAACTGAAGTGGGCATGTATCAGCAACAACTACAGTACAAACACTGTAGTAGGACAGGACTGTGAATAGAGTCGGAAATCAGGGAGAGAGAGAGAGAATAGGGAATGACATGGAAAGGAGCCACAGGTTGGACTCGGGCCCAGGCCGCCAGTGTCGAGGACTTAAGCTTCGGTAGATTGGGCTGATTTAACCCCTAGTCCACCAGCAAATGTTTTTTAAAAAACCTCAAGATCTGAAAAGCTTCTTTGAACCTCGCACATCTGAAAGCTCACTGATTAAAGCAAACTCTGAGATCCATCTGCAGCAGACTATATGACCAGCGTCCGTCGTAGACGTTAGTATGGGAACATAGAGACTTAACAGTCGCAGAACTGTTTACTGCCCAGTCTGGAGGGTCCCACTTCCTGGGTTGTTGTGTGATAACATTGTCACCGAGCTGCTCGAAAGGCTTCCTGCTCAAAGGTCTGCCTTGAAACATGGCGGTAAATTTAGTAAAGAAAACACAAAGAGATGTATGTCAGCCGAATGGGTTTTTTCAAGGCTGCTTGTCGACTGCGTCACACACAATAGTCTATATAAAAATGAAGGTAAAGGCTCAGAAAACAAACCGAGTCGTCTCAATGGGCCGATGAATACTACGCTTCCTTCCTTTGAGTGCTTTCAAAGACGCACGTGAGTAACTGAAATCACACACAGACAGGAAGCCGAGGGAAACACAACGAGGATGCACATTGGACTGCATGTCGCATTTCAACATGATGCCTCACTAAAGAATAATTACAAACTAGAGCTCTGAAATCCTTTAATTATGTAACAAAATATGTGATAGGAGGTATAAGAACGATGGCGTCCATAACACTTTAAAAGGTTTCTCAATATTTTGTTAATCTGTAGCTGTAATAAGTGAAATAAACAATAAAAAAAATCTAAATACAAAGAATTCACAAGTAATTCATATATCAAATCATGGCAGCTGGTGTCTCTTTCTCATTTATCTTTCCCTCATGTTCCCTCAGTCTCCGTCTCTGACCACTGGGAGAGAAAAAACAAACAAACCCAGAGCGAATACATTTTCACCAGCGAGGCGCCGCTCCATCTGCAGAGCCACAGCAGCCTCATTTTCCCGGGTACATCACACAGCCGGCTGATTGTGAAAGATGATGCACTCGCACCCCGCTAACAGGTTCACACAAGCCCACATGCTTAAGCCACCCTGGGCTAATTCAATTCCACCGCCATTCCAGAGGTAATAGTGTGTGCCTCTTCCTCCTTTCAGTCAGTGCATGGAAAAAGGGGGTCAGCAGCGGGGAGGGGCGGCTGAAAGTGGTGGGTCCAACACCCAAATACCTCTGAGGTTAGTCTGGGACATTTTGTTACTTTTACAATTATTGCAGGTAAATCTCCTGCTGCAGAATATTCAATTATTAAACAGGAGGGGGGGGGGGGGGGGGGGGGGGGGACACAAACATACCATACTCGTTCATGTGAGCAGCAACCTCTAGTTGAAAAATGAAGCCAATGAGGGAGTGCGAAAGACTGCAGTTCTTTGAGTGTCCACTTGAGGCTGGCTCCAAACAAATGGGTGTCGTCACGAATCAGGCTTGTCTGACAAATTACACAGAATAACTATAAGGAGTTATATGCATGGATAAATACTTATATTAACCTATAACAGCATGTATCATGTATAATCATTTCACAACATTAATATTGTTTATTCATGCTTGTGTATTAAAATAAGAGAGAAAGTATTTTTATCTAAACTAAAATTCATCTCACTTCCAGTTTTCAACCTTCATTGTGTTTCCTGCGCTTTATGTGAACTTTAAAGGAGCCTTTATTAGGATTTCGTTGCACAGCAGGAAAGGTCTGAAAATCCATTCTTACCTGACACGATGTGTTGTAAAATGAAAACAATCTATGCATATGTGATATAACATAAAAAGCAAGGTGAGCATATCCTCCTAAATTTAAGTTTTGCCTGAATATTCAAAACTTCCTTCTAAAAAAAAAAAAAAAAAGCTATTTTTTCCTCCAAAAACGCGAACAGTTTGTTGTGTCCTGCCACTTCAGTGGAGAGGAACCAGCTGAAATTGCAGAAATGCAATCTAGTGAGAAGGGCTGCAATGGGCCATGAGTGGACGTCAAGCCTCTGCAGCACTAATCGTCTCTGTTCCTCTCATACACTCAGGAGGAGCGGCGGTGCATTTCTACCGAGAGCATCTGCCTTCTCGCCATAGCCTCGTACAAACACGACATTCATCTTCAGACACAATGGAGCCTTACCAAGCTGCCATGAAATTGCTTTTTGCTATAAAACCAGCAGTGATATGAAAGGATGTACACAATAGGAAGTGATATGAATGTGATCTAGCATAGAGCTGAATGTACTTTGATGCCCAGAGATACATACAGACGACACTATTATTATATGTGAAGCAGCGTCTTCTCCTGTTGGGTTTTATGTTCAGCACACACATGCACACATCTTGGAGTCTGTTTTAGTGTTTAAAGCAATATGACAGTAAATAGCTTCGATGGTTTGAGTGATGGCCCTTAAAGCAGGCAATTAACTCAATTTTCTAATTTTGGTATTAAGAGGATTTGAAAATCCTAACTTTTCTCCTAACAGCAATAAAGATGCAAAATCCCTCCAATTCAACCCGACTCCACAGTGTCTGAGGCGCAGTTCTCTCTTTTACTTTTTTATATTCTCTGATATCCAAAGCTTGACTGAGGAGCAGCTAACTGGCTGTGAAAGCTTCCATAATGAGACCAGATCAAGCTTTTGGCATTTAGCACGTCACATAAACCTTCATTAACTCGGGGTTTCCAGGGGTTTGAGCCAGCAGTAAGCCAAGGAGGGGGGGCCAAGTTATTAAATTCATTACTCTATTTAATCTGTCGGGTAACAAACATCTGTCATAAAAGCCTAAAAAAAAGCCCCGGAGGCTGATGTGTGGTTTCAGTGGAGGGAGGAGAGAACGCTTTAGCGAGCTCAATGGTCTTTGGCCATAAAACAGAATTATGTAGAGGAGTGCCAACTCTCATAAATGTTGTGTTCATTAACATCTAGTTTGCATTAGCTATAGCTGGCTGGCAACTTCAAGGCTCAAGGAAGTAACTGGTCAAACTACCTACTTTAGATCTTCCCATGAGAAGCAACGCCATCACCTTTGTTTACAGATTAGACTGACACGGTACAACAGATTAAAAAGGGAAATGCCTGTAAAAGATCTCTGGCCCCGTGTCCACCTAGCGTTTTTCTGAGCACCAGCGTCTTTTTTTCCAGTTGTTTTCAATGATGAGAGAGCGTTCGCAGCAGGCTGGAGAAAAAGTGCAACGCCCAGCGTCTTTTTTTCAGAGCGCTCCACCTTTTTTGTGCGCCCGCTCTGAGCGCTCAATCATTCAACTTATCAGAAAGACGCCGTTGACGTCACCGGTGCTCCTTTCAAAATGTATGATATACCATGCACATGCAGTAAAAAGAAACGGAGCAGTGTCGTTCATACAGCGGTCGTTGTCAACATACTGTTGTCATAGAAACAGGATAGACATGCAGAGCTTTTCTTCTCAGCGCGCAAACACTTCAAGCAAGCGCTCCCGAGTGCACAGCCAGCGCTTGTGTGAATGTGTAGGTGTGACCTGCGATGTAAAAGCACTTTGCGTAGTCAGAAGACTAGAAAAGTGCTACATAAGCTCAAGTCCATTTACCATTAAACACTGCACATATTGTAATCCATTCAACTCCATAGTGTTCCTGTGTAACTATGATCAACCTAACCCTTCATTAGAATGGCTTCCAATCTACTACCAATATGTTCTAGACCAGACATTCGAGAGTAGCTTGAAATAGGGGTGCAGGTAGCCTGTAGTGGTTAATGTGCGTGTCCCATGTACTGCGGAGGCTGCCCTGTGGCTCCTTTCCCACATGTCATTCCTCACTCTTTTTCTCTCTCTCTCTCCCAGATTTCTGACTGTCCTATCTCTAAAAATAAAGGCACAAAAAACCCCAGAAATAGGAATAGCTTGAAACACATCAGAATTGCGAGTTTAACCACAAAGACCTGCTCTCGCAAAACTGACACTAAAGAGATGCCAAGGCTGTCATATTCAAAGCCTACTGGCTCACTGACCGAGCTCTTGTATTCGACAATACGGGCATAGGAACATTTTGACATATCTTTACCAGAGAGACAACACAGTATGCATTTCTTCATCTAACACTTGGCAGGGAAAGCAAACGTGTATTTGTGAAAGAATGTCTAGATATTGCATGTATTACAAGGTGGGATGCAGGATGTGAAAACCGTGTCTCTGATGTCAAAGACCTACGCTTTGTACACCCACTCATCTGCTTCTTAAAACATGTGTGAGGTACAAAAGATCTCACAACTCGTGGACCGAAAAATATCTTCGCCTTTTAAAGCTGTCCAAGCAGACATTGTGTTTCACTCGCGTTGGATTTGGCAGATCAAAGTCGTGCTGCAGTGGATTAAACTCAATAAAACTTTGAACTTGGGGAGTGAACGCAGGAGGATTTGAATGAATGAAACCTTTACTGCCCCTAAGGGAATATGCCTTGCACCATGAAAACAAAAAAAACCGAATCAAAACACATCATTGAAGCATCACATGATTACACGTTGGGGTTTCAATGAGCAAGTTCAATAAGTGCAGAGAGTTCATACTGTATGATCAGAGCTTGTTGTGCAGCTGAATGCTGCGTGGTACAAAAGATGTGATGCCTCTTTTAGTCCTTCTGTACCTGCGCCCTTTAAAGAGAAGGGTGATAAACTAGTATTCAAAATGAAATTGCACTGGAGGACAGCCTGAAGAAAAAAACAATCCTTGAATGATTTGGTAATCATTTTAAAAACCACTTTGCAAGGTATGGTTTTATCAGCTCAAGAATCTGTAAAGCTGGAGCGTCATTAGTCTAGTGGTTATGTCACGCGCCCCATGTACGAAGGCTGCGGACCTCCTCACAGCGGCCGTGCATTCGAATCCGACTTCGACCCTTTCCTGCATGTCGTCCCCAACTCTCTCCTCCCAACATTTCCTGTCTCTTTTCGGCTGTCCGATCCAATAAAGACAAAAATGGCCAAAAAAAAAGGATCTGTAAAGCAATGGTGTCACCCGATTTTGTCATCATAGAGAAAGTTTGTCAAACCAATACATACAGATTGTGAACCACCAAACAGCCTCAGTGCATGCAGCAGTAAAAATAATATATGTCCAAACACAATCTTTATAAAGTTTTTTTTTTAATGGTTCAACTAGTTTCTAAAGTGTTACAAAATAAACTCTGATATCTCTTACAAGCAGCCGTGTGAATATGACTGTACAGAAATAGTCGGTGTGAGACACATTGTATAGAAAAAGAGTGTTGGGTCTATCGTTTACAACAGGATTAGTCATTAGGATTAGTCACGACGAGGAAAAGGCTCCGCTCAGCCTGCAGCCATCCATTAACTCCATGTCACCCAGTACGATTCATTTCATTGGCGGTTTGAAGGGAGAGAAGATTTGTGTCAAAGATTTGTCAAATGGCGACACAGAGTGAGAAATATTTCTAATAAAAATAAACATTTTGAGCATCAGACGTCGTCTAAAATTGCTGTTTTGCTGTCAGATGATGCCCGCCTTGCAACAGAAAATGAAATTCACCTTATAACAAATGATTACATCATGTAAGCAGAGGCAGTCGTACTCCCACTGCAGTCTGTGCTTGTATAAAAAAAGAAAAAGGATTTTCGATTGCTGTGTAAATTAAGCCTGGCTGCTCTCTGACCTTGAAGCAACAGCTTCTCATTTGACTGTCTGCTTTTAACTTATGACACATTTGCATAAACTGCTGAGGCGTGCAGAGCTGCTGGATGCTAAATGTCTTCTCAGAGTGTGAAGCAACACATTTAAGAGAATAATGGAACCGAGCTGATCTGAATTAGAGTGACACACACTATGACAAACTGTAAAAACATCAAATGTCATGTGTCTGCCATCGTATTGATCACACAGCAGGGCATCATGGGAAAGAACTCCAGAGCAACACGCAGAGGTTCATGCACATGCGTGACAACCTGCTGGATATCAGTCAATAAAACACTTTCTATTGAACGCTCAACAGCATGGAGAAATGTGTGACAAGTGCAGACCTAGATCTAAAACGTGTTTTTATTTCATGTGTAGCACAATAGTAGTGAGGTTTACCTTATAAAGACCTGATGAGGCTTTAATCAAGGGTTTCAAGGCAACAGGGTGGGATTTAAATGAGATCTATTACACTGATCCACGGTTATACATACGTATGATGTAACGATGTTGGGTGTCCGTACTAAACCTAGGCACAGTTTTTTAAAACACAAGATTGTTGGAGTAATCCTCAGACGTGGTTTCCTGTTGCTCTGAATGAGACATTACGAGAACTTCACGAGACTTGGTCAGGATTTGATGTCAAGTTCTGCCGACGTATCAGAGCGGAGCATGGAGCAAAGCAAAGTTGTAAGACATGCCCACAACCGCAGCTCTTTCAAGGACACGCGCACCTGGAAGCTCACTGAAATGTACCTGCGACTGCAAACAGAGAACGCCAATCAGAGGAAAATGGGCACGTAGGGAGGGCGGGACTTAGCAGCTGAATTGTAGGGAGATTCTGAAATGATTTTACTGACGCTAGTATGAGATAAATAAGGAGGTTTTTGAGCTACACAACTCGCAACACTGCTCAACCAGTGTCCCAGACTGACATAAGTAATGGTGAAAAGTGTGTGGGGGGGCTGTGTGTGGGGGGGCTGTGACATATGCAAAGATACACTTTTGTAGTGATGTTTATTCTTGATATAGTTCCTGGTTTGATTTGTCATTTCATGTATGTTTCATGTATTATAGTGATGTATCTTGAGCTTGTGTTTGTATGTATGGTTGCTCATTGTCAGAAACTTTGTTAACCGTGCTGCTGCCCGTCTTGGCCAGGACACTTTTCATAAAGACATTTTTAATCTCAGTGAGGTTTTCCTTGTTTAATAAAGGTTACATAAAAAATATAACTTCATATCACTACAGTCTAGTTATGCAGTGTCTGAGTGAACACATTCTCCGACCACATGCCAGCTTGGCCAAACTAAAAAGTACCATCGCTGAACAACGGCTACCAAACAGCACATGTTGTCAACACATAACCATTTCTCATTGCAACAGTTCAGGAGGGATTTGTTTTTGTCACTTGGCTAACGTTTAGGCTTGCTAGCGTGCCATAAGGAAACTAGTGAGAATATTTTTTTTATGGGAAGTAAAAAAAAAAAAAAAAAAAAGCTAACAGCTTGTCTTTGTGAGTCAGAGATGCTCTGCGACTTCAAACCGTGGCACCTTTCCTGCTAAACAATAGCAGCGCTTGTTTACAGAAGCAGATGAGGCCTCGCTCTCATCCCATGTGTTCTGTCAGAAGATTCAGTCACACTGTAGAGAAACGAGAGGTTGAGCAGCTTCAAATGTTTCTGATCAAAACACAGGAGCTCAAATCTCTGCACTTCATAGACATTCCCTGTTGTGCTGCATGGTAAACACCTTCCTCTCCTGCACACACACAGACACACACACACACACACACACACAAACACACTTGTTGCTTAAAAAATGCTCACACATGCTTTGATTTGGCGGCGCCGTTTCTCTTGCTGAACCACCTCATTTAAACAGCAGAAAGTCTGTGCGTGTGTGTGTCTTCCATCTGCTTTATCCCCGGTGCTGCTTCCGTCTTTTATGCTAATGCGTGAACACACATTGCTTTAGTCTGGAATTTACCTCGGCTCTCTTTGGGAACAAATACTACGGAGAACAAAGCCCTGCACACTTGTCCTAGATGAGATAGTTTGATGATATCTGGCATGTGTGAGAGTGTTTGTGTGTATATGTTGTGTGCATGAATGCATGTGTGTGTGCAGGAACAAAAGAGGATCTAACAAGTGTGCCTGCGTGCACATGCATGCTTCTTGTGTTCTATTTAAAAGAGCCTCTCTTGATCCGTCTCTGGGGACTTTTCTCTCTGTAATCTATCATTGGACATGTTCATTAGCCTGTGCGTGTGTGTTCGTGTGTGATTCACCACGCATCGCCCGCCTGGGAATCAACATTAAGCAGTGCATCAGCCCACCATATGCTGAGATCAGGAAAAAGAGCGTCAATTAACAGACTTTTGATCCTGAGCTTTCCTCTCATCTCATACAGAAGAAACACACTTCGCAGTAAAGACAGCTCAGGCTGATAGAACCAGTGCCAAAACTGGGATCCAACAATCCTCCGGGTTCTATAAGCAGGGATCAAGCTAAACAATAACAGTGTGGAAATGGCCCAGAGGCTCTGGAGTGACAGTTTTCTTTTAAACCCTACAGAGTGTGTTAGTGGGATTCAACAGTTTCTGTTTCCAGGACGTAACCCAATACCTAGCACATCAGATTGTTTTTGCAGTTTTTAGTCCAATGAGCTTTTGGATACCAGCTTGCTCATGACACTTTGTCATACAGGTTGTAGAAAGATTGCAACATGGCTTGAGTAAACCCAACAGTAAAGTCCTGGTGGGCCAAGCTTGAAAACACGGCATTACATGGTGGCAGCACGTACTGGGTTAAGAGAAATATAAGTATATGCTTTCTATTGAGAAATACAATTTAGGATGACTACACAATACATGATTTATAGGCGCGATTCCAGGTCAGGCTGGCTGACAGAATACCTGCGATAGCCAATGAGAGCGAGCAGACCAGAAGTTGCATTCTTTTACAGCTCACAAACATGGCAGCAAACATAAACCAAACTGTGCCCTGAGCCAAGTGGAATATAGAAAAATATGACCATTTTGTGAAAGCTTAAAACCCGTCTCATCTCCAGCTCTCAGCCTATCGCTAGGTTGACTGAAAGCTAGCTTGAGACAGCATTTACAGCGTGGTGACCGCCACTGATGGGCTTCCAAAGCCCCCTGCAGTAACAGATGGGTGACGTCACTCAGGCTTTGTCCATTCATATTTACAGTCTGTGGTTTGATGACCCAAATTTGCATGAGATCTTGTGTCTGTGGAATCGCAACTGTGAAATTGTTATTACTAACGGCAGGTGTGTGGTCTCGCAGTCTGGCTGAATGTCTCGTATGATTAAAATGTTAAAAATCAGTTGAAAACGTCCTTATGCCTGTGGTCTTCCTCGTTTTTAAAATTGGTTAAGATTTAAAAATGGTGGTCACCAGGGGTTAATCAAAGAAGTGCAACACTGTTATTGTCAAACTGCAGCGAACATAATGTGGTCATCAACATACAGCATGTTTTGAACTGATCTGGGCACCAACCACTGGCACCCAACCTAATGTAATATTCACGCCAAATTATATGTTTTACTCACATTTGGCGATTGGCGGGTGCTAATTTTGGACCCTGATCCTGAGTGGACTTCTGTTGGCGTCACGGTAATCTCACATATTTCAGTGAGATCAGTTTGGTAACCACCCGTAGTCTGAAGTGTCTCAGGTAGAGACAATCCAGTAGTTGTTTTTTATGCCAGGTTCTCTCTTTGAAAACTACAAATCTAACATGACCAGACCTGTGTTGTCTGAGCTTGTCTTTGCAGACTTTTAAAACAAAGTAAGAGACTGAAAACCAAGATGGATGCAAAGACAGTGAGCTAATCAACAACACTTACTCAGTTCTTTGTTTTTAACAGAAAGACTTAAATATGAGGAGTCAAACAGAGGCAGTGTGCCAAGTAAATGTCCGACAGTTTTAGACCCTCTGGCAAAGTCAGGGATTTATTGTTTGTAACAATGTGTTAAAGTAGTACATGAAAAGAGAAAACAACCCAGTAAACTGGCTTCTCATCCAAGGCTCTATTCTCTTTCATCATAACTCATCTTTTGATAAATAATTCCCTAAATGAGAACGTCATTCTCCCTCCTGTGTTCATATGAAAAGCCACATTTTGCCATTATTACAAGAAAACAGCCAGCCGCCATACCGGTAACAACTAAATCCTCTAGCTGATATTCTCGAAACTCTCACAGGAAGCCAGAATATTGCAGGTAGCATGAATCTAACACATGCCTGCCTTCTCTTTCTATGTGAATAATAAGGGCTTGAAGTGTGATCAACAGTTGCCAAGGTAACACACGTTTCCTCGCATATGTGATCTGCAAGTAAATTTAATCAAGGTGGATGGAATCACAGGGCTTTTTTTTATATCAAGGAGCACAGACTGCTGCACCGGAGATAGAGCTACTTCAGAGTGTTTTTAGCTCCATCTCTTTTTATTAGTCACCTCTTAGCGAGCAGGAACACTCACACTGCAATGTCTTCACGTTGATGTAACATATAACAGGCACTGTGAATAAAAACATATCCATTATCAACCAATTTGTCCCTGAAAATAAACTGTGCACTATGAGCTCTATAATGGTGTTTGAGATTCAAAGCAAGGTTCTTTGATTTTTGGAATATGTCCATGTGCAAACAAATAGTAATTCAATGTATAAATTAGCATGCAGATGCAGCATATGCATTGATTCATCCCAGACTTCGGGTGAGTTAATCAAACAGCCAGAGTCTGAGGCTGCATTCAAATGTCTTTTTGTAAATAGTTATTTTCGACGGTGGACATGTTCAGCGCTGCAGGTATCAGAACATCCATCCACCTCTCACCGTGTATCTCGGCTCTCATTTCGTTTAATATGGATGAAAAAAGAACGAGGAAGAGCTACCTGCTGGTTCTCACTTTACCTAACACCCCTGTGCACTGCACTCAGGTTTGTCTCAACAGAAACAGCTTTTTTTTTTGGTATTCAACAGGCACGTTTGAAAAGTAAGGGAGATAAAAACCCCTCGAAATCTTCCTCGCTCTGTTCCATCTGGAGGTGAAAGATGATGATTTTCTGCTACAGAGACAACCTGGACAGAGTTTCACAGCAGCATCTTGGCTCTGCTGTCAGCAGGAGAATGTCAGCAGCACGACTTCCAAAATCCTTACTGTTATTGCCAAATGGATTTTTTGTTTTTGCACTAGAAGAAAAGGAGTCGGAGCCAGATTGCTATCAAATTAATCTTAGCACTGACTGATTGTGTGAGGCCTGCAGGATACACTGCAGAGATGAACAAGAAATCAGTGGAAATAACAGGTTAAAAAAAGACACTGAAACAGTGTGTTACCTTACAATAAATCATGACCTTCAATATAAGCCAATAGTGCGGAAGTGGAGCTTAAATGAAGAATGTGCAACCTTTAACACATACATCAGAAATCAAGTCTATCCTCTGTAAATGTGTCTCTGAGTCATGACTGTCTACAATGAATGAGAAGCTCGAGTCCCGCTGGCTGTGTTGTTGTCCGAGCCGTGTTTTCACAATGTTTACATGGACAGGACGGCCGGCTCCTCCCCTTTCGTTTAAAAGCTGTTTTAGTCAAGGACTAGAGGAAAGAAGAATAACATACTCAGTGCTTATTTAAATGTCATGCAAGTGCTTTTAGATCACATGCAATGTGAAGCTAGGAGCTAACTTAAGTGTGCTAAACATTAGTCTGCTAGCAGAACAATGCAGGTCACAGGACAATTTGGTCCGCCGCTTGCGCTAAATCTTAATGGGGCTTTATTATGGTTTGTTCCATTTGAAAACTCCTTCGTGCTTATTTGAGGGGAGAGGGGTTGGAGGTGTGTCACTGGAGGAGAGCGAAGGCTTCGGTGGAGGTGTCGCCAAACAGCAGTCTGTTTTGGTTTCATGCTGGTGCTCAAGGGCGACATCTACTGGATCAAAAAGTCGCACACTCTTCCTTTAATTGCACTCTAAGAGAAACAGAGGCAACAATGACGCTGTGCAACAAATGCAGTATACAACTTCTAAAGAAAGTCAGTTGAACCTTGTCTGTTTCTCCCAAACATTTTGATATTTTTGCATGAAAAGACACGTGTTGTTTACATGGAAAACATGGCATCTAATAAATGTGAATACACTTAGTAGAAGCTTGTGAAGCCTTGTGTAAAATGGATTTGGTCGTAGCCTTGGAGCAGAACAAACCATTGCCAAGCGAATTAAAAGTTGATGGAATAAAAATGAGCGTACTGGATGCCAGCAGGAAGAAAAAATAAACTTTTTGGCATCTCAGAATTTAAATTCTTGAGTTTCTTTCAGCTCACATTAAGGCCTCAGGGTGTTACATATATGCAACTCCGTCTCCATCCGCTTCATGATGAATATAAGACCTCCACCACTTTGACCTCATAGGTTTGAGGTGATGATCAAAACCAGGATAAGGCGAATAACTGTGTTACTTGAGTCCATGTAAACACACTGACTGATGGCAGAGACTGCTATGTGAAGAGTTCAGTATTAACTAATCCATCCATACACAATTATAACCAGATGACGTATCAGCGGGAGCACTTTGGGGTTCTGTGTCTTACCCAAGGACACTTTGACATGTGACTGCAGGAGCTGGAGATCGAACCCCTGACCGTGCTGTTTAGAGACGACCAATTCAACTGAGCCTAAGCCACCCATTTCTGGGCCCATCTTTCATCCCCTTTTGTTACCCATCCATTGGCCCTGACTCACCCCAGAGACTTTATCACATTTTGCACCATGCCCCCTTACTTTGCCGTGTTTCTTCAGCAAACATTAAGCCACTAAATTGTCACCTAAATAGCAAGAATATTGTTTTTTCCCTCCAACTTCAACCCCTTCCATATTATGATGTTTGTTTACTTATGTGTTTTAAAGTATAATCCTATATTTGCTCTGTTATAAGAAACTCTGAGACATCATTTATGTGATTTGTTTGCTGTTTTTGAACTTTTGTGGGGACCTAACAACCAGAACAAGACCTCTTCAACAAGGAGGATGCATCTCTGTCTCTCTTTAAACTGTAGGTGCAGATCCTTCTGTAACCACGGTAACACATTTGTGGATCAGCACGTGACTGCAGAGATTTTTTTTCCCATCATTCTCTGTTATCGAGGCTGTTAGCAAACTGGTGACGTGCCGAACTACAGGTCTGAAAATGCCCTGAAGAGTGTTTGCAGTTCTTGAGCTCCTGCAGCGGCGTCCTCAGTATTTAGAGCCCGATCCTCTCTTTGCTATTGTGGTTATTTGCTCCACGGAGTACCTCACAAAGTAGTGCCATTAATCATGAAAGTGCAGCTCAGCCTGAAGCAGAAGTCGTCCAATTTAGTGTTGGGAGAAAAAGTTTGCAGAAATATATTCATCTGGTGCAATCATCCTGCTCCTCAGCCTAATGTGCTGCTGGAACGGGCGATCATCGTGTCTGGGTGAGAGACGGGTATACACAGTGGATATGTGAAGCGAAGACATTATGATGCAGATACATTTTTGAGCTGAATACAAATTATAGTATCACTTCTATATATTATATAGGGAGTGTTTCAGGAGTTTTGATAAAGTGTGAAAGCACTATATGAAGTCTGAAAACATTGCTTTCTCTTGTGCCTTTGGCCTTTAGACTGTGTGTGTAGGTGTGCATGCGTGCGTGTGTGTGTGTGTGTGTGTGTGTGTGTGTGTGTGTGTGTGTGTGTGCGTGTGTGTGTGTGTGTGTGTGTGTGTGTGTAGGTGTATGGCGCGCGGAATGGTTCAGCTGCATGCACGCCGCACGCACGCACGCACGCACGCACGCACGCACGTGTGATTATTTAATTAAAGTCCCACACGCACATACGCACGTGCGGTGTGTAAGTACTACACACAGCCTGACTTACAGACACACGCACATACATGTGTTCTTCTTTAAGTGTCACGCGTACACACGCACGTGCGGTGTGTAAGTACTACACGCAGCCTGACTTACAGACACACGCACATACATGTGTTCTTCTTTAAGTGTCACGCGTACACACGCACGTGCGGTGTGTAAGTACTACATGCAGCCTGACTTACAGACGCACGCACATACGTGTGTTCTTCTTTAAGTGTCACGCGTACACACGCACGTGCGGTGTGTAAGTACTACACGCAGCCTGACTTACAGACACACGCACATACGTGTGTTTTTATTTAAGTGTCACGCGTACACACGCCCGTGCGGTGTGTAAGTACTACACGCAGCCTGACTTACAGACACACGCACATACATGTGTTCTTCTTTAAGTGTCACGCGTACACACGCACGTGCGGTGTGTAAGTACTACATGCAGCCTGACTTACAGACACACGCACATACGTGTGTTCTTCTTTAAGTGTCACGCGTACACACGCACGTGCGGTGTATAAGTACTACACGCAGCCTGACTTACAGACACACGCACATACGTGTGTTTTTATTTAAGTGTCACGCGTACACACGCACGTGCGGTGTGTAAGTACTACTAATTAAATAATCACACTTTTTTCATTGTCTCATCTTTTACTTGGTGTTTGCTTGTTTTTTAAATCTTCTGTGAAGCACATTGAGTTTACATTTGTATGAAATGTGCTTTACAAATAAAACTGAATTTACTTTTAAAGTGTCAAGAAATGTTTACATTTTTCAGCGCCAAATCATTTGCAGTGAGTGAGGCAGCAGTTACATGATACGTTCTCTGATGGTCAGTAAATAAAGCAGACTTTGTTTTGCCAAAAGAAAACAAAGAATATTCCACTTTTTGGCTATAAAATAACTGTCTTTGGTGGTCTGGAGTCTATAAAACTTAGGGACTGTATAAAAATGGACTTAGAGGCCAGCACAGCTCACCAAATACAGTTAGTGACAGAGATATCACATATCTATGTGTGAGTTTAGAAATCACAGCTTGCCTAACCTCTCAACTCAAAGCTCATGGCGCTTTATGAATTTGGCATGCGATGACTCAGAGTCGTGCAGGACGATAGTCCCTCTGAGCACTTACTGTGACGAAGCTGGCCAGGAATGACACACAATCCCAGAGCTATGAAATCACAGAGTGACCAAGAGCCAAACACTGTCCCGAACTGAGTCAGTCAAAACCTGAAAGCAGAGGGTATTTGATCTCTTCCTCCGTTTTTTTTTTAGTGGTATCACTGCATGAAAAACCAGATCATCAGTCCTGTAAATGCCCAGGAATTTCCATGATTCCCAGCAGTTATTGGCAGTTTACCATGAAGTTTGCCTGTGCTGACAATTGGTGAAAAGGTATCCACAGGAGTAGGGTGAGGGTTGGCGGGGGGCACTGGAGGGGTTCTCACCATGAATAGCTGTAATTAGCATTTGGTTGTCACTGGTGTCGGGCCTGGCTTTCCTCCCCCAGTGACCCATTGGATGAAACCACAGACGTTTCAAAAGAAAAGTCTCTTGTGATTGGACAGTAAATCTGTTACGATTGGTCACACATGTGTTATATTGACTTTGGTATTTTTTTATTATAGAAGGGATTTAATTGATGCAGTTTGCAAAGTAACAAAACTTCAGTGTAATCACTTCCATCTCCGGGTGCCAGCTGGATGTGATTGTTCTAACAGTTATGTTTAAAAACATTTCCCCTAGTGGAGATCCTCGAGTCTGTTGGGAAAATAATCTGAGACCACTGGTGACTTTCATTGACAAACGTTAGTTTTCATAGGAATACTGCGCACAAAAACAGTGAGTGCTGTCAGATGGGGCCCTCTTACCCTGAAATTCCACCTGATGCGTGTTCGGTCCATCTCTGCTCCGTTATGGCAGCAGAGCTTAAGTTTTTACTTGAATCAATGTGTGAGCTTTCATTGGCTCCACTGCGCTCTCAGCTTCTTGCAGCTCTGTCAGTCCAGAGACCTCTGCAGCAGGCTTCTATTTTTTCCGGTGCATCAATTAACCACAGAAAAGATTGATTGGGACGGGAAGTCTGAAACACCGAAACAACATTAAAACATCCGGTTTATTTTCAGAATTAAACACCCCGTTTTGACGTTCTTTGTGTGTGTGTGTTTTATTCGGTGTTATACCACATACATCGTTTTATCTCGTGCTGTCGTGAGTTAATCTGTAAAATTACAGCGGGGACTCCTTTGTTTTAGCACTCCAGCTGTGCTGCTTTGTGCTGCGGTCCGAGAACGCAGCCTGTGGGTGTTGACGGACGAGGGAGCACAGAGCTGTAACGGAGCGGAGCGGACACGTAATGCACATGTATCTGGTAGAAGTTCTGGGTTAGGGAGGTTTCCTACTGTCACTGTAAAATGTGCACATTTTGAGCCACTGCTATGGTTTAAAGTTTGTCAGCCCTCGGGGGCCCCATGATGTTGCCTTCCTTGCCTGTCGACAAAGCACCTTTCCCTGTGTGTCTTGAAGTTTTATGACTTTATTACAGTTTTACATTTTGCATTACAAAGCTGAGACATTATCACTTCATTATTTTGTCATTGTGGTGAAAACAAACACCTAACAATACACGTTCCTTGTACACTGACAGTAAATGAGCTCATCTATTGCTTCTGAAATGGTGATATCCATTCAGAGTCAAGCGCTCATTTTTCTTTAACTCCTTTACTTCGAGCTGAAGAATGGCTGCCAATGATGAAGGCAATTAATGGCGTCTAAAAGGAGCCGTAAGCAGTGATGCAGTGACTTAATCTGCTTTCTATTGCAGCAGCTATATTGAATGTGTCAGTCTGCCTGTGTGCCACAATGGGCTATTGTTTAGGAGAGAGACATGAGAGATGACTCCTGCCTGGGTAACTGTCTCTTATACACCTGAATACAAACACACATGGAGCTTGAATGGGTGAACGCAGACACATTGACTCAGTTATGTGCAGATGTTTGCACACATTCAGCAAGACGCTATACTTAATGAAATACACGTGCAGTGATGTGCACACAAACAAATAATGATGCACATCTGCAAAAATGCAAACATCTTTTTATGCAAATTGGCTCCTTAGCTGCACATTTGCAATAATTTTCAAGATTTGAATTCATTAACGTGAACTGTCCCTTTTTCATTTGAAAAACAGTTCAGAGACTGAGATGCATTTGATTCCTCAGACTTTCTGCACACGATAACGTACATTATACCTCCGATAAGCAGGTAGAGACAGCCAGACACACTCAGTGCACTGCACAAACTCAGAGTTGGGCCCTCAAACAGGCTCTAAAATAAGCTACAGAAAGATAAGATAAGCACACAGAGACAGCCAGTGCAGACGAATATACACACACCCACACCGCCTAACAATCAGACACACCTGCACACAGCATGAACTCAAAACTCTGTTGCTCTAAATCTTCAAACCTTACCTCCTAAAATATCTGTAAAGTATCTGTAAATGCCAAAACATTCACTATTTAAATATTTCAATTCATTATCTTATCATAATCAAATCTAAAGCACGATTTATATGAAAACGACAGCTTTAATGCAACTCAAAGCAACAAATATTGAGAAAGGAAATGAACTTTTTGAAATGCATGATTTGTTCCTCCCTTTGAATGCTTTCAAAGCTTAAGTGAGAATCTTTGGCAAACCTTGTTAATACTTAACTGAGATCTTTAAGAAAGCAAGTGAGACGATGTCAACGTCGTTGTTTCAAGATGGAATATGCAATAATGAAAAACAGGGAAGAGAAGGACAAGTAGCAGGTGAACTCTGACGTAAAGAGTGATTTGAAGTTCTTCATGCTGATGTTTTAGGAGAACATAAATGCTTCTTTTAGACCTCAAGGGTGCAGAAAATGGTTCCTGGTAAGTAACACAAAATGTAAACACATTAATGTTTTGCCAAAATGGATCTGTATCTCGCCAGTCCATCTACGCCAGTCTGAGCATTTGCAAATGTAACTGTAAAAAACCTCCTCTCGTTTCATGCCAGACAACAGGAAGTATTGTGTTTCCATTATACGTTTATTTTGTGCCTGCATGTGAGGCCTTAAAGCTAATGGACGAGTCAAACAGACAAACACAGGACTTGCACCCTGTACTTTAGAGTTGAAGTGCTGATGTGGGAGGCCAGAGGTCATGGCTGGAATATTTCACTGACACATGCTGTGTTATTATGCACATTAAGTTTGCATGGTTTATCATATTTTAACCAAACCAAGTCTGCACAGATAGTTTTGGTTTATAAACATGAACCGAAGAAAGAAACTGACTTCAGGCTGTAAACCCAATGTTGACTTGGCACACGATCTGTGTCTCCACCAAAAAATGTAACACCTAAACTATACCTCATCTCGAACTGAAATATTTCCTGTTAACTGTAGAGAAAAAAGTCTAGACTTTCATGCCTATAATGGGGATCATTCCCTCAAGATCTCCTTCATGATCTGAGTCTTTATTGATACATTTCTATGATTTATTGGAAAGTTGAGACTGTATGTTTTTAACAGAATTCATTTTATATTACAGGGAGAACAAACTTCTCCCCCATATATCTGCATGTTTTATTCAAGTTTCTCACCAACACCTACATTTTCTTTTTCCTGACATTCCATTTAAATCATGTCATGATGACGTTTTGGGCCTTTTTGCCTCGATTAGATTGGACATCTGAAGAGAGACAGGAAATGTTGGGGGAAAAGAGTGAGGGGTGACGTGCAGAAAAAAGGCCAAGGTTGGATTCGAACCCACGTCCGCTGCTACAAGGACGTTAGCCTCTGTGCATGGGGCGTGCGACATAGACGCTAAGCTATCTGTGCTCCGACGAAGATGTTACCATTCACCTAATAGTCATATCACTGAGCAGACCTTGAACACATCATAATGTTTCCTTAATTCACCTTGTTTGGTAAACTATCAAGCTTTTATCCTGCTGATTTCAACATTGGATTACTATTTTTTACTAACGGGACTAGCTAAAAGTTTGGATATGTGACATTGGCTTCTTTGGGTGGAAGAGGGAGGAAGACTGTACAGTAGAAGCAGCCAACATTATGCATCTGCTTGGTGACATAGTTCATTCAAGCCGACAGTTGAAGGTGCTGCATTTTGGTTGAATTTGATTCAGAAAGCACTTTATCATGTTTGCTGGCGATTCAATTATATGTTAGAAAAATGTACAACACAATCTACATGCATTTGTGCACACTAATTTGATTTAAATGACATGACTCAACTCCAGATTTACTGTAACTTTCTGTTATCAGTGAGACTCAAGAGAAGCATCTCTAAGATCAAGTGATTGATTTATGGATTTACAAAAAATGCGGAACCTGGTCCTTGTGAAACCGGGTTTGAATCCCCATTCCTGTCCATGTACAAACTCTATGCTCTATAATTTGAAATGTTGTCCTGTTTGTCATCATGTTCTTGTGAAGATTGTGTTAAATAAAGTTCTATTCTATTCTGTGCATTGATATTTACCAATAAATGAGGTTACAGATACATAAAGTGTTCATTCCAAATTCCAGACAGAAGCAAAAAATATATCTCTTGGTCTCTCGCTCTCGCTCTCTCTGTCTCTGTCTCTCCCCCGCTGTGGTCCGTGGTGTGAGGAACCCAGAGGGCCGTGCAGGTTAATGACTTCCTCTGCCGCTGCTGGACAGATAGATAGAGGCGTGGAATGAGCTGTGTTGTGGCTGATAAAGTCGAGGGGGAGTTGCCGTGTGTCCCGGTCGCTGTAGAGCCTTCTGCTCTCCATTCATCAGCGGCTCTATAACAAAAGTAGACCAGACCAGATGGATCACACACACACACGCGCACACACACACGCACACACAAGCAGCCGAGGCCAGTGTGTATTTCCTGTGTGTGTGAACAGTGCATTAACGTTATACACTGTACACACAGGCAGTTCGAAAACTTGAACTTTGTCTTGGTTTCGCAAAAGATATGAGGAATGTGTAACAGAGGATTGTGTATACAATGGGAATATACAGGGACCTCACACACACACTAACACACACACACACATGGATGTGTGCAGAGAGCGAAATGGACTGTTTATATACACATGCACACATCATTTTAAGCACCCTTTGTGCCTTTAATCAGTCCAATAAACACAGTCACAAACTTCCCTCAAACTTCCATTTATTTAAATCAGCCACATTTATCAACAGTGTACCGAGCGGGACAATAAACTCAATAAGATCATCCATAACTCTCTGTGTGTAATACAAACACATCATCTCATATCCAGGAAGTGTGGAAGAGTTTGTACACAGACTGTCAGAACTGTAGCTGCTAAAAGAAACTAGCCATACTGTCCTTCAGTAAACAAAGGATGGTAAACAAATATTATTACCCAACAGCACACGTTCACACTTACTTGTACACATAGCAACAGAGATATAAAGGCAGCGGTGTTCATTACTGTGCCACATTAAAAGGCAGCACAATGGAACATAAATGACTGTGCGCTTCAATAGCTTAATTGCTAATCTCTTCTTTTAGGACAGTGTTTATTTCATTATCCTCGTTTGCGCCGATGCTATCTCCCTCCTAATTAACTTGTTTGGATTAAATGTCTACCCCTTCACGCCAGACAAGAAAGCAAACAGATGCATGGACCACCATGAGCACTGCAGCAGGAAAGACAAAGAAGAGTTTCAAAATGCTGGTTTGCACAGAATCTATTTGTACAGAAGTAATGAAAATCAGAGGCTCAAAAACAGGGAGTCTCAGGTACTGTGGCAAACCTGTAAACAAATTGTCGGCCTTTATGTCAGTGCATATAGCAGTTCTGTGCTTTTATGTACTGTATTTCACAGATACTTAAAGATACAACCTATCAGTTAGTGTGAAAGTAGAAATATAATCACAGCTACCTGAAGTTCCTATCAAAGGTCAATACAGAAGATCTTTTCTCATTTCTCCTCCAAGTGTAGAAGTTGTTCTTTCAACTCTTATCTCCATCCATTCAAATGTGCAAAAACTTCTAATTCCCTAATTTCATTGTCATGCTTTTTGAAGAGTTAACAACAGCGCTTTTTGCACCGGGTATTAAAGCAACAACATGTAGGAATTTAGTTTAGTGCACTTTGGCGCCCATCAAAGGTCTTTGAGTGCAACTGCACTGTCTCAAGACACATAGTGCTGTTAAGCCTTTACCCCTCTTAGTCATCGTGCATCTGTTGGCAAACAGAGATGCTACATTATGACGTGGGCAAAGCTTATGGCTTTTTTCTTTTACCAGTGTAGGTGCATTTTCCATATCCAGGGAAATAATCTGTTCGAGTTACGGTCCCCTACCTGTCATTCTTGTCAAATTGAACTGGAGGAAACTGCAATATAATTTCGGTGCGATAGCTCTGGTCTGAAAAGTCATCATTAAATGACCTTCAAATACACGGGCCAGACATGGCCATCGAACAGGCCGAGGGGGTCTGGCACCGTGCAGTTCGAAGAGCACCTCCTCTTATTGCATTCTTAGTAACGTTGGTTCAGCACGTCGATCAAAGGTTCAGATCCTTAACCTGTTAACAAAAAGCTGTGGATATTTCACTCAAATATTCATATGCCATACATTGTTTCATATAAGATTACTTTACCAACCACATAGTCGCTTCAGGTTTTTTCCCCTGAACTATTTGTTAAGATGTTTTTTGGGCCATTTGTGCCTTTAATGGTTAGGAAAGCTGAAGAGAGACAGGAACTGTTGGGAGGAGTAAGTGGGGGATGACATGTAGGCGAAGCAAAGGGCCGAGGTCGGATTTAAACCCACAGTCACTGCGACAAGGACTGTGCACATAGGGCGCACAACATAACTGCTAGGCTATCCGGTGTGCAACCCTCCCCCTCCCCCATCCAAAACTATTTTTTTGTTCCAGAAAATGCACTGTTTATACCTAAATCAATGTTTTACTCTTGTGATAACAAGAGCCAAGCTGCTGATACCCTTTAGCACCAGTTTCCTGGATATCAGGTTGACACAAAATAACACACAACCCAGCAAGCATGACGCTGGCCTTGAAAAATGTGCAACACTGCGCGTAGCCAGAAGTGAAACGGCCTCCTCCAAGCACATTTTATATTCCCAGCATCTGGTTCCCCCGGTGGCCCGTTACATCAGATGAGATCTGAGATGTCTGGAAGCCTTCAATGGTCTCCATTTGTTTGAATCTGCTACTTTGGTGTTAATCTATCACTGTGGTGCTGCGGCGACAGCGCTCTCATGATGCCAGACTTTGTCAGGTGAAACGTGGATGTCTGGACTGATTTATTTCCACAGCTTGAATTTGTGGAGTGTGTTGCAAAGAAGATATTTGTTTGAGGTAATGTTTAGAGGCACGTGTGCTTGAGGAAGAAGAACAAACAAAAGGCTGAAGGTGATAGACGAGTAATTTGGTGGTGTATTTCTGCTAGTTTGTTACATTGCACCAACCTCATAAAGTGATTACTTTTGAAAAGTTGGAGAAGAAGGACGGGAGTGAAAGAGAGGCCATGTTGGAGAGAAGCGTGCTTGCTGGTTTGTGTAATTGTGCTGACCTGATTGGCAGGGAAAGAAAAACGATTTCTTTATCTCGTTCTTTAGAGCTGGGAAATAGGAAGGGGGAGAGGAAAGACGAAGAAAGAGTAAAACAGTGTGTGCTCCTGGATGTGTGTTTGTGAGTGTACATGTACAAGGTGTGTAAAGAAGCTGAGTGATAAAGAGACCGCTGTAGACAGCAATGAGAAAAAGAGAGGGTGTGATTAGAGAGAGAGAGAAAAAAGCGGGTTCTGAACTATTGAACGCCCTATCTGGCTGTGTGCGCAGCCATCTGTACGCAGGGCCCTGAACCCATTTAAATTCAGGACGATTGCACTGTTTCTCAAATCCTTTAGAGCTGAATGCTTTTTACAACCCACCAACAGACTCCGGAGAGTAACACTGCGGCTGAAAATACGAACAACAGCAGCACACCAAGGGCAGATCTCTTTGTCTGCTTAGAGAGGCGACTTTATCTACCTGGCAAGACTCTTTTGAATCTGCTTCTTTCCTGGAGTTTGGGTCCCTAATGTCTTGACACTTTAGTGTATGGTGTTCTTCTATAAGCAATGCCAGGCAGGTCACATTTTACTCTAACAGTGGGGCCAAAACTGTAGCATCAGACGCTTCATGTGGACAATGCACCAGCACAGCCGAGGGCCAGCAGCAGATCCAGACAGTGACCATGGGTGGCCAAGTCCTCCCTGAAATCAGACTGACCACCCTAGGGGCTGTGTTGAAGATGCTAGTGGCTTCCTTTGCATTTCATTGTAACACCTTTCCCTCCCAATTGTTATTTTTGAGAGACAAGTTCTTTTGTTTTTGAGCCCTTAAAGAATCAGCATTAGAAAATATACATTCCCACTCTGTTTACGTTAAAGGCATAGTATGTTGATTCTGTTGCAAAAGATGACGTTGAGGCTGGCGGGGAATCATGGGAGTTCTCTCTGCTACTCCAATTCCTCCACCCAATCCCGCCCTACCCCCGATGAAGACAAACGGGCGAAACCGACCTGAGAAAGACAATATGTTCACTGACGAGCTAATGTATCCAAGTATGATTTAAATGACGTTTTTATCACAGCAGCAGATACAGCAACAGTAGGGCAGCTTTCAGTAGCAGCTCCCTCTTCCTTGTGAAGCGGTCTTTGACGTAACATCCAGTGTTTCCACGGCAACAATTAACATATTATGTCTGTCATGGCGGTGCTACGAAAAGTCACGTCCCATTACAACTACAAAATTACGGATTTCTCTGGCATTGATAACTGTTGGAAGTATTTGAGGTGATGTAAGTACTCAACAAAAAATATATATAACACAGGTTTAGTAAATTTTTGATTAATTTAGATATTTAGTGAAAACATTGTAATAAAATTCTACATTTTGTACATTTAACAAAGATATGGTAAGTGCAGATCTAGGATAAATAATGCCTCTCATCCATCTGTGTGTCCACATTAAACTTCATGCCCCCCCTGCATAAGTCAGAGCCACCCCAGTCAGGAAAGTCGAGCTCTGTCACTGCCTAGGGCTTCAAAGATGAGCTTATAGTTGAATCAGCACCTCTGACAAAAACAGGACATTACAGGCTTCACAAAAGGATTTTTTTCACATGGGTTTTGGATTAGATTAGCGGTCAGTCAAGCCCCCCCTCAAGGGTCACAAGATTTATCTGAGCTGCTGACTAAAACATATATAATGACCTAAAACCCTGTAAGGGGAATATGGCTCTTTGGTTAAACTGCTCCAAGCTCCTTGACATACACAGTCTAAGCCACATGGTCCCTGTAAGACTTGGCGCCCCTATTTTTATTCATATTCCAGAGGGTTTTGCAACCACTCAACCTAATAGAATGGCGATTCAGCGCAGTGTTGAAGTAAAAATCTTGTGAGGAAAAATGAGGGACCACATCCACCCCAGCATTATGATCAGGGTTACAGTAGGTTTAATTTAATCTCTAAACTCACACAGAGGGGATCCTTGTGCGTATATGAATTTCTATCCTGCCGGCGCCACTGCTTGGGAATTTTTTTTTTTCTGTCATTGTTCAAAACTTAGGTCCACACCAAAGCTATAATATGTGAGTTAGAACTTTTCCTTTCTGGTAAATTATCAGCCATAGCAGTCTTGCACAACAGAGTTACTGCATACCCTGGAGCAATCCATCACAAAACATACCATTATTGTCTTCAATGCAACTCCAAGCACTGGCTGCGGTGCACTCAACATGATCAGGATTCTCCTTTTCCCCCATTTTCCAATGTCGGCACCATTTCAGCCTCCAGGAGAGCACTTTAGTTTCCTGCGTTTTGAATGAGCAGCACATCCGGTGCATATAGTCATCAAGTGTTGTTTCATGTAAGGATGTATCCGGTTTGTTTGGCCTTTTTTCCCCCGCCAAGCATTCACAAATGCCCCAAGTCTAAACTGTGCATCTCTGTGCCCTGTTAGGAAATCACAAAGCACTCAAATCAGTGCATCTCATCAGCACCTATTCCATCAACACTTGGTCGCTGACACTCAAGAGCAGCCTCCAATTTCAGAAAGTGATGGATGGGCTGGTGGTGCAGGGGGGAGGGATGATGAACCCCAATCAGGAGGCTCCTGTGGGACTGTTATCAATGGGCTACTTCCTGAAACATCTGCTGCCCGGTTATCCATCATCAGACAACCAGAGAGGCAGTCGGAGGGAATGATAGCTTCAGCCGTGAGGTCTAAAGCGGGAGGCGGACACGCGACTACACTTTTTTCATCGCTGTATTTTGTCATAACATGATCAAAGTGATATTGGGGAAGGTTGGTGCACTTTGACAAGGACAGTGTTCTCCGCCTGTAATAAATCATTGATTTCCTCTGATGATAAGAGGGGTAACCTGATGGATATCTGCAGAAGAGCCTCAGGTACACTGTTCAACCTGGTTAATCTGATCTTTAGAGTTCAGAGGTTGTTCCTGGAAAGCAAATGTCCTCGATAAAAAACTGAAATGTAGCTGCTAGGAGAAAACAATCTAATTTCAAATACTCTGAGAAAAGCTTGGTTATCATATTGTAGGAAAAGCTCTTGGTAACTACAGATGCCCTAAGTGGACCTGCATCAACACTTATCATTTAACTCTGTTAATGAAGCTGTTTTCTTGAGATCTCAACTTAATCATCTCATTATGTCAGGATGACCACGCTGGTTTTCTTGTGTTCACAGGTTAATTTCTGCCATTTTATCAGCAAATTAATTCGTTAGCACGGGAAAATCAGTATGCATTTTTTTTTTGTATCCATAAAAAGCCCATTATCCCTGAACAGCACGCCCTGTTAGCACACCGCTTCCTCTCAGTTTGTGTGGAGTTCAGAGTGATATAGTCCATGGTGTTCAGTGTGATTACTCCAGATGCTGCCTGGCATGTAACTAATGAGTCGTGCTTCACCCTGGGTCAAGTCTGAGGCTTCTGCTGGGGCTTTGAAGCTTGTTTACCCTCCTGCCTAATGCCCATGAGGCCTCCCTGCACCACCACCCCACCCCACCCCACACTCCTGCTCTGCTCCTCTCCCTGCATACCTGAAAGATAAATTAAATACCTGCTATGGAGAAAAAACACGACGGCACAAAGTTGAAAGAGTCGACCTGCGAAAGCTGAAATGTCACACAGGCTTGTTCCTCATCAACAGCTTTGGGTCTTTTTGATCTTTCTTTGAACAAAATTGAACTCAATCTCTGCTCACCTGGAGCAGCGGACTCTGGAGGAGTGAAGAATAAAACTGTGAGAAATTATTTTTGTTAACGTGAAAAGGACTAGTTTGCTTCAAGCCAACTTTACGAGTTTGTGGACCAAGTCCTAGTTATGCTGCTATAGGATTAGACTGGGGTGGGCTGGCACATTGAGCTTTCCTCTCTCTTTCTCTGTATGCATTCACTTCATATTACTGTTACATGTTATCGTCTGTACATCTTCATGTACCATGTAAGTTACTAACAATATATCTTCCTGGAAGCTCCTGAGATCTCTTGCCTCACACGTAGGTTCCTCTGGATCGTTGGTGGGGACGTCCTTACTGCTGCTCTATCCTTTACTTCTTCCTGTTTCTCCCTCTCTCCCACTTTCCCAACAAAGTCTCAGCAGATGTCTGTTCATCATGAGTCTGGTTCTGCCTCTTAAAATGACGTTTTTTCTTGCCACTGTAACTTTGCTAATTGTTGCAAAGTGCTGTGCTGATGCTTAGATAGCATTTGTCATGAGTTGTTGCTATACTAATAAAGATTGATTGATTAAGCTTCAATATTTCATAGTTTATAGAGGTGTCTGCTGTTGTTGCAAAGGGGTACGATATGTAAAGAAACATAGATGTTTTCTTACAATGAAATAAATCATCAAATTGATAATAAACACAAACGGCAACAGGTATGGCAACTGCAACCCAAATACAAGAAAAGTAAGGATGTCAGATTATTCAATTTGAGCTTTTTCAGCATGTGTGCTTAAGCATCATTGAAATAAAAACACCTGCAAAGGATCACTTACCAGACTGTCAGAAATAAAAAGAACAAACAATGAACTGTTCCTAACACACACACATACAGTATGTTTATGCTCTGTATTTAGTCAGAAAGCAGAAAGGACTGAGATAAACTCCAGGCATATGAAACGTCATTAACGTAAATATAAAGCCAGCCACTGTGTTCCCCCAACACACTTTGTTATTGATGAAAACCCAAGCCTATAAAATTGTTAAAAGCAACATCCACAAGCAATAACATTTAATTTTCCTGACACAGTACTCATATTCATACTCGACAAACTACTTCTCAGTGACCTCCATAAACCATCTTTGAACCTTCCTATTTTTACTCTCACCGCCATCAAAGCCTAACTGGGTAATGACCAAACGACAGAGTGATTGCCTCTGTGACCCCCGACCACTCAAGGTCACCACGGTAATCCCTCCACACCGACCCAAGGGGGGAAAGCAAGATGGTCCCCTGACACATCAAGAAATCCACCCCAACCCACCGCCGCCGCCCCTCCTCACCCCCCCCATGCTTTATTACAAGAGGCTGGAGAAATGCAATGTCTGAGACGGATAAAGGCAGGGCAAAGAGTCGGGATTCTCGGAATCAGACGAAAATAAAAAGTCAAGGAGGATTTCAGGGGATTTGCAGCCTCTAACTCAAGGTTCGCTGCCAGCACTGTGTGTGTGTGTGTGTGTGTGTGTGTGTGTGTGTGTGTGTGTGTGTGTGTGTGTGTGTGTATGTGTGTGAGGAAGAAACAGACATGTGAGGCATTCAGTCTTGACCTTGCCATGCCGAATCCTATTTCCTTTTGGCTGTTGCCCGGCAACATCACCTTGACAGCGAGAAATGGTCAGAGAAAAGGTGAAAGTGAGGGATAAAAACAGAAACTGGTCTCACGCTGGCTTGATACTTTCATATCACCCCATGCCTCAAAGCCGTGCTGCTGATTGTCCCTCTTCAGCTACGGTTAATGGAGGATTTATATTTTTTACTTTTCAGCCTTCGTGGGACAGGTCAAATGTCAAAGGGCAGCCGGCAGCATCTCAGGCCTCTGGTGAAGGGGCTTTAGCAGCTTTAATCTGCGAGAAGTTATGACCTTCACTCGTTTGTGACCCCGGAGGAAGCAGCATGGCCGTAGGTAGTCAAGATCAAAGTCGTCCTGCAGGACACTGGCACATATGGCTAAGAAGGAGTGTGTACCCCCTCCTAGACAAACATGATGTAATATCTGTGTGAGCTTTCAACTGACCCCCAGGGGCCCGCCTTCTTCACCCCAGAGTCCCAGCACAATAAAGGCTCCTCTTCTTTTCTTTTTTTCCACCATCGGCTTCGATCACAGAGGAAGGAAATGATTGAGTGCCTTGTAACTCCCATTGAAGCATTTAATAGAAATAAGAGAGGGTTGAACACAGAGGCAGGAAGACGGAGAACACTGAGGAGATGGATCCACAGAGGCCATCTGGGATCTCGGGGGGTTTAGTGCTGTGGTCATAAAACAAGACTCTTTATACCTCTTACTATTATTTTAATTTTACTGCCTGTAATGTGATTAAATCATGAAAAATGCACGAGATTGAATCCATGATTATGTGTTATGGCCTGATATATGGTATTACATCAGATGCACTACACATTTTACAACTGGTCCTTTCCAAAAGCTGATTTCTAAATGGTCCATTCAGTTAAACTGTCAAATGACATGTTATGTGAGGCAGCATGCATCCCTGTCTTTTGGGTCAATCCATGTCATGTCAGATAAAAGCACTTATAGATGATTATTGTCAGTTTGCATGTAAGTTCCTGTCCTTGTAGCTAAATACCAGAATGGTCAGTTTAACGTATCATTTTAAGGCTGACTAATGAAAACACCTGCATGTCCCCGGTGTTACGGCAACACCATCCTTGATAGGTTATATTGCATGGCTGTCAGGTAAGGGAAGGGCAGGGGTCCCTTCCTGGTTGCACGGCCAATGGCTAATGAGTATGGAGGGGGGTCGCCGTCTTGATTTGCTGAGGCGGGTGGTGTGTGAAAGGACAGTTGTAGGAATGTGAGCCGTCTCGTGAGGAATTCTAGAGAGCTGACGAAAGACTGATTGCTTCCCTGTATTCTTTCTGTTCTTAAGATCATGTTAATTTATTGTCAAGTGTTTATTTTGCAAAAATTAACTGTCATCTGACACACTGATAAGGATGTATGGGAACAATGAAGAGCGAGGTCGTCGAGGCAACGCCGCTGAGAAGGGAGACCTGCCACATGCTGGTGACAGTGGACACCAGGAAGCCCTAGACGAGAGGAAATGTTTCCAAGGTGGGTTTGTGTTTGTCATCACACTTGGAGTCTTTTCTCTGTTCCCCCATCCAATTTTCGTGACAAGAAATGAGATGTCTGAAGACATTGAACCCTCATAATGGCATCCTGTCAAAGATTAGTTTTAAAGGGGCAAAACGACAACACACAACACGATGATATTACCGATGTTGGAAAGACATCTTAGATAGTAGGAAACGAATGAAGACCAACATGACCAAATCATCTGATTTATCATCATCTAAAGAGTTTTTATATTTCAATGAGTGCAGCAAAACCTTGTGTGGTTTGCAACCTGTCTGATTGTCTTACTCCGTTTGACGTTTTGAATGATGTTGTCACATTTTGTCTTGGTTACATTTACATTTATTACCTTAACTGGAGAGAAAGGACAGTGGAGAGAGTCTGAACCTGGGGAGAGAGAGAGAGATAGTGGGGAATGACATGCATGAAAGTAGCCACAGGTCAGAGTCGAACCCAGGCCTCCCACTTTGAGGGCTAAGGCCTCATGGACGCGCAAGCTAACCACTCGTCCACAGACGCCCTTGTCTTGGTTAATTTATGACAGATCGAATCAATGGCTAAAACTCCTTCTCCGCTGCTCTGGTTCTGTTTTGTTTGAATGATATTGAATAGTGCAATGACTTTGTTTTAACCTTACTAAAAGCCACAATTAGTTTATTCTGCATCATGCTGTTAACTTTTCTTTACATTTCTGGTCCATCAAATACATTTTCTATATACAGGTACATTCACTCCTTGTATATGATGTCCCTTACATTATATAGTGCACATGACAGTTGAAACTCTGTGCCAAGAGATTGCAGTAAACTTGTCTCTAAAAAGACAGAAAAATCACTTGGGTATGCTGCCAGCTTCTGGAATGGCAGGATCAGAAAATTGCTCCAATTCATACCAACCGAGGCAGACAGATCTATCTAGATTATATCCATAACCGCAGCATTTGTGGATAGATGGGCCTGGGCTTTTATTTTGATAAAGCGTAAAGGCACAGAGCCGTCTAATGCATGTCAAACAGCCTCGCTTCAAAACACGATAACAAAAGTGAAATAAAAAGAAAATGAGCTGAAGTGAACAGAAGGTGTCTGCAGTGCACTGGAACAACGCTCCTGTCAATTTTAATGCACATTTTCATTTACTGCTTTCAGCCTACGTTTACCCAGGTTCATCTTGGCATACATCAGTCCCAATATCAGTGGGTAAAAGAAATGAAGTGCTAAAAAGCTTCTGACTAGACCTTAAAAGACGCTCAAAAAGCAACTGCTAACTCATGAGCTACATAAAGATTCCAAGGTGTGAATTGGGGATGCTGCACGACTGATTTAAGTAGCCAAGAACTTAGCTAACTTACAACCACACTGCTCTCAGTCACAGTATTTATTTACACTTTAAAAAAAGTAATGCATCTGTTTGCAACCAACGTAACCATGAGCTTATATGCAGGTCTTACATAAGGGGGAGGGAGGCCGACTTAAAGTCCTTATGTAACCCAAAGCCTTTGGCGATCTAGCACTCTTCGGGGATGCAGTCTGATTAAGGTGGGACGGTTCGTGGAAATGTTGGGACAAACAACCAGGACTTTGCCACATGAGAACAAGGTCTGGATCCCATGTGAAGCAAATGCTCAACTAAACCTTTCCAACGAAGATATTACTGACTTAACAAAACTTTGAAAGAAAGAAACCTGATCCTAGACGATACCTTACTCTTGTATGAAAAGAAGAAAACAGATCTTGAAAAATCCCTCTAAATCAAGCAGTGACCTCCGGTGTTCAAAAAAGAAGCTAACGCGGAAGTGCCAAAAACTGCAGTTCCTCGAGTGCCCACTCGAGGCTGGCTGCAGAAGCCCGGAAACTCACATACACACCCATTCAAAAAAAGAACATTTGTACAGCAGAAATAAACATGTTTAGAGCCTGGTTAAAAAAATTAAATTGGTCTGATTAGCTCATGTCTCTATTGGCACACATTGAACAGGGGTGCATTTTTTTTTAACACTAATCTGTTTTGATTTTATGACGGATAAGCGTTAATCACAATAAGCCGCCATCAACCTGACGGACAGGCGGGTGCGGTAAAGCTGTTTGTCAGGAGGCTGAAGACCCGCCTCTGCTCCAGCTCTTTGCCCGTTGACTGAAAGATAGTTTGAGACAGCATTTCCAATATGGAGACCGCCATCGACTGGCTTCAAGAGTCCCCTTCAGTACCCAATGGGTGACGACACAGAGGGTTCCTTCATGATTATTTACAGTCTTTGCTCTTAATGTGCTGTGAAACACATGCTACAATGTGCATCTTTATGAGATGCCAAAGGGCAGGTCGTTATAAAGCATGGTTTGATATTTGATAAATGGGTACGAGAAGCCTTTGGAAATGTGTAGTATTGGACACCAACAACTGTGCAGAACTTCTAGTGAGATTTCAAACAGAAAGCAGAAACGCTAAGAGAAACAATCCTTAAACTGCAACCCACACTGGCTTTCAAGGTAAAGTTTTTGGGGATTTGATATTGTGGACAAATTCTGGGAAAATTACACCTTTAACATTGGTGTGTTCACTAGATAGTTGAAAGCTAGTCAGCTAGCACTCAGAGCAGCTTAAAATCATACCAACAGGTGTCTGCTTTAGTCTTAGGTGCCTAACGGTGTTGCCATAGCAACTGTTTACAATTGTTATTTGTCATTGCTTGGTAAGGTAGATTTTTTTGTCAAAATGCCATCACTGCCTCAGCCTTCTTTTAAGCCAAGGATCTAAGTTCTTCCAGTAATATGAATGAAAATACATTGAAGGGGTTTTTATGGCAAAAAAGTCTAAACTAATTTGATGTTAATTCAATGTACGCTACTTGAATTTCTTTTTATTGGTGTACCATGACCACCACCAGAATGTCTGACAAAGAGCTAAAATGTGTTGAAGCTTTAGATACAGACCCAAAGGCTGTAGAATATTTTCTTCCTGCACACATACAAAACCTCGGGTATATTCTGTGTAAATATATTGACGAGGAATGCAGAGGATTATGACAGTCTGAGCGTACCAACTATATTTTGTGCAACTTGCATAATCAGCTGACACAGCAAACCCAGCTGCATGCTCTCCCCTTCAGGGATAAATCATACCGGCACAGTCAGCAAACTTTGGGAACAGAAACATAAAAAGCCACAAACTTCCGGAGACACTAAACACACACTAAGAGAAGCGTTAAATGAGGTCTTTTCAGAGGGATCTCTTAACGACCTGGAGTCAACATACAGCTTCATGTGACACAAAAATCAATGATATCAGCAGATTTGGCAGCGGCTGCACTCGAGCAGATGTAAGCAAAGGTTAAATGTCAAAGCACTGCAAAACATTCTCTTGTTGAGGGAGATCCAGACGCAGCAGGATTTGAGCTCCATGTCATTAAAGCGCTTCAGAAAAAGGTCAGAGGAAAACATCGAGTCACAATCTGTGGAGTCTGAGGCTCAGATAAGATCAAGCCTCAACAGAAAATCCATCCAGGGGAAGACATTTATAGCAGATTCTCTTTTCTAGGAAGACAAAGAAGGTAAGAAAGAGTTCCTCCTCGGCTGACTTGGAGATAGAGAAATAAAGACCCCCTGTAGGAGCGCATTTCCTGACTAGTTTTCTTTTTTTTATTTAATCATGTGAGCTTTATTTTTCAAATCTAATGCGTACTAAAGAGTACTACTCTTTTTTTTTATTCAACCTAAGGAAAACTTTTCTTCATTTAAATTGAACTTTTAATGTTTTATCAGTGTTATTTTTCCAGAAGAACTACGAGGACATGCATCTGTACACTTTATTGTTCTCTGTTGACCTGTAATAACAGCTAGATCTCAGTTGTTTACTCCAGATCTCCACTTATTTATCTTGTTTACTCAGGATAACGACTCTGGCTTTCCTGTACAAAAAGAAGAGTTACTTCAGTCATTTTCTAAAGATGATGAGAAATGAACTCGTTATCACTGTTAAAGGCAATAAAATAAAATGTATTGTCGTATGTCCTCTTAGGGCTTCTGTAATTTTTTTGACGTACTTCAAAGCCTTCCTTTAGTACTTTGAATTTTGTTGTGTCTGAAAGGTGATTGAATATAAAAATGTCTCCATGTCGTCACCAATGATGCCTTGTGCAAGTTTTCAGCATTTAGCTAAGGGCGCACTCATAGTAGGCAAAGTTATCTGTACCGTGCTTAAGCACGATTGCCCCCCCTCCCCATTCCCCCGCTGACCTGCACTCACACTGCTCCAGAACTAAGCAAGGTTACCTTAGCGTCATACAACACATGCATGGCTTTACGTGATCATGAAGCGGAGAACAAGACAGATACTTTACTGACTTATTTTTAGTCATTTTAGTCAGATACAGCCATAACACTCCGGGATTTCTCCATAATGGAAGGCTGGGCTCGATTAGACTTCATGTCCACGTTGTGTACTCGTGCTTGTGCTCATGCATGAGCAACTGTACCGTGCCGAAGCACACCTCTTCCAACCGTGCCAGGGCCGAGGAAGTGTACCGTGCTTGAGCACGGATCGGACCACTCGCACTATTCAAATGAACTGGACTTTGGTGGGGGACTTTGCCTAGTGTGAGTGCGCCCTAAGTCAGTCAGTATAACAGATAAAAATGACAACAATGAATTATAAGATACAACCTGCTCTCCTGGGTTTCATCATCTCAATTCAAATTAATGCAAAATGCAAAACAAGCAGAATTTACGTTCAACCAGTGTTTTTCCTCATGTCATGTTTCAGTTTTTCAGCAATACATATTTATATCACTTGATTGTGTTAACTCAGACATGCTGTTTGTGCAAAGCTTAGGAATAAATGTAAATATCCCAAAGGACCCCAAGCTGCATACATGGAAAATAGACTCAGAAAAAGACTCTTTGCAAGATGCTGGGTGCTTGGCAGCTTCGTTTATTAGGCGAGACATGAGAAGAAAAAGGAAGTATAAAGAGACTTCCAAAGCACAGTCTGTATTTAAAACCCATCTGAAGTCCTTTCCCCACAATTCACTGTGAGGAATTCCCTTCTTGGCACTGTGTGTGAGTATCTCATGAATGTGTGTGTGTGTGTGTGTGTGTGTGTGTGTGTGTGTGTGTGTGTGTGTGTGTGTGTGTGTGTGTGTGTGTGTGTGTGTGTGTGTGTGTGTGTGTGTGTGTGTGTGTGTGTGTGTGTGTGAGAGAGAGAGAGACTGTGGATGAAAAATCAAATCCAAAGAAAGAGGATGAGATTTTTACGAGAAAAATATTAAAATGTCATCAAGGAGCTTTTAATGTTTGACATGAATGCAGCTAATCTTTGGTCCCAACACACACAATAGACACACACACAAACACAAACACACACACACTGAAAACAAAATCCCGACAACATAATTTCCTCAGGACAGCTTTGGTGAACTGGTCGGCTGGTTTTATTGTCCGTCCGTTGGCCGTGCAGCTGAATGCTGGCATGAGAAGGAGACAATGTAATTAGCCGTTTTACTATCATGTCTGACCACAGGAAGCTGTAATTGTTTCTGCTGACGGTACGGACGGCAGGTCGGAGGGAGGAACTGAACACCCATTTGTAAGCGTCCTGTGTTAAACATGAGGTTAAATGAAGGGGGAAAAAACATCTACTACCAACCCCCCCACACGCTGCAAAAAAATCCATACGACTTACTTACATGCAAATGGGGGCAGCATGTTTGCAATTGAACCTTAAAGGGTAATTAGAGTCATTATGAGAAGCGTGTGGTAAGAGGTATGTTTAGCATGTGTAATAGTATACCTCAGTGTAAAGATCTCCTTAAAAGGCTTGTTATCGACGGTATGACACGTGAAGGAGGATATTATCCAATTTAAATATGCAACGCTGATAATATGGGTCCTCCCTGAAAGGTGGCTGTGTAATTGGTCACATCCCCAAATAAAGCTCTCTGCACTGCTTTTCTTTCTCATACATTTAATCTGCACACACAGAACAGCCCACACAAACACATCATGAAATCCACAGCAGGGATGGTTTGTCAAATCTGCATCGGCTCATTGATTCTACTATTTACCACAGATGGATGCAGTTACCATGTTGGATAGTCTGTAGGCCTTTTTTTACGCCGTCATTTTTGCACTACAGCCACAGCAAAGCTTCGCCATTACCCCGCTTTCTCCCACGGAGCCAAACAATGCTGTCACATTTGTGTCTCCATGTGTGATGTTACACAGTGTTGTACAGGGATGTGGATCACGCAAATTAGCGCATGCTTCGCATACACACAAACAGCCATGTTCTATCCTGCTGACTCTGCTGTTTGCACAGCTACCATTTCAACTCTGTTACTACCTCCACTGTCAGCTCAGCAGAGGAACAACTTCGGCCCACCATTTCAACATTTGGTCTTATATCCAAGTATATAGCGGTGTCCTGTCACATAAAATAAAGGTTTTTTAATTTGAATATTTGCTTTAGACAGTGAGCCATTTCCAGCCTATTTCTTACACCAATTGGTGGAGAAGCCTGATTTGTCTCGATGCTACAAAACTGACTGCAGTGTTTGGGCCCATTTTTAATCCATGGAGCCACATGAGGACAACTGTGCTGCAGCTGAAGCATAGCATACAGTATGTGATTGAAAAGGCTATCTGGAAAAGCGTGTATGCTTGTGGGAGAATCGTTAGCCGCTGTTTTGCTAGCGCCAAATTCTTTATTTAGCCTTTTGTTTCAATGGGTCTCTGCAGTCCGAGATAAGCTCAATGTGTGGGCTGAGTGCAAGCTAACCCTCTCAGCCATTACATGCCGTGACTAGTGGCCAATTCTGGACAATGTTTGGAGGACAGTCTGCTAAAACACTGGAGGCTGCATGGACAAAGATGCTAAAGAGGATAGCAGAGGAAATAGAATCCACTATTTCTGCACGTGAAGCTGCTTTAATCAGGGGAATATTATCAGAAAAACATGTCGCTGCAGATAAGGTTTTTCTCAGCCTTGACTGCAAATAACAGATTTTGCATATCACGTTTAAAAGACACATTATAGCTTCAGTAAAGCCACACTCTCGTATCATCTCTCAACCTGAGATACGTTTGCAGATTTACTGCGGATACTGAGAATCGATCATTCTGCCAACTGAGCAGCACAACATTTTTACAACAATGTGCACTCCCATTGATTGAAATCTCAGTGGCTCCACAGTAATTTTATTCAGCTCCTATCTTTCAACAGTGGCAAAAACTTTGGGTAAACTGATAAAAGCTACTTTTCAAAGAGATAGCGTGACGCGAGTCGATCCCGGCAGAGAACAGAAGAAGAGATAAAGAGGCAGGAGGAATCTGCAAAGCTCCTGTCACATTATAAATTACGGGCTGCGTTTGTTTTAGGTTTAGAATGATTAAAATAAAAGTTTCTACAGGCGGAAAAAGCCCTGAAACACCTCTAACCCCTTTCCCAAACATCTCTTTAACAAGTATATTATCAAGCTCGTGGACATCAGTGGAAGCAGAGGAGAAGAGCCGGCCTGATTCAGGCTCTGGGGCTGAGATGGACGGGCCTTGGCCTCAGGTCACTGACTCCATGTTTTTCATTTGGAAGCCCTATCTTGGCCACTCTCCAGTCTTTATTTTCCATTAGCAGGAGAACTACCCGCGCAACAAAAGTGGACGCGGAGAGAGAAAGAGGGCAATACACACACACACACACACTCACTACTCAGCGAGAGGGGCAGAAGGAGGAGAGCAGAAACACTGAAGACAAAATGGCTTTCATTCGCACAGAAGTAGAAGGCCAAAGGTTGCTTATTTTTTTCCTCTTTCCGCCTTTCTCTTCATTTCTAGCCTCCTTTCATCTCTTCAGAGAGGCATATGGGCGCTCACTGTGCTTTCAAATCACATAAAAGATGTTTACACATGCTCCACGAGTCCCTGTGATAAGCTTGTTTCCTGGAATTGTATGCAAATCTTCATAAACCCCAGATCAATGCAACACGAAGAAATACTTTCATGAGCACAAATACAGTTGGAGACATTACATGTCAGGTTACTGCAAAACACACACACACACACACGCAAATATATGCATAAACTATCTGAGCAGATATGAAGCGGAAAAAATTATTCTGGTAATGAAGTAAGTGTGTGGGGAATTACGCGTTTAGCTCATTTTTGTGGATGTGTTTGCAGAGTGCGGGGCCGTCAGCGTGCGGCGACAGTGATGAATAAGCATTATTAAACCGGAGACACAGGCCTGGCGGTGTCATTAATCTTCATCCCTACTGGCACCATCACAGAACTCACTCCCTGTCCGCCCTCCGCAACATCTACACATCTCGTTGGCAATGACACAGAGGCAGTAGAACCACTCGCAGAGGTTCTGATTGGGTTTTCTGTGAAACTCCTGACCATCTGTGGGGTCAAAGTGAGACATGTAAGAAGTGATTAACATCCAGTGGCATCAGATGACTGATGGGACAAAGGGAGAGGATGACATCTTGTCCAGTGGCTCTAAATTAATCACACACTGCTTGGGGTTGATTCCACGAGTCCATCATGGTGAATGAAGCAGCTCTAAAAAGGAATGTGAAGCTTTAAGGAGGCTCGCTGACAGTGACTGTCGCACTGCGGCTTCTGTTATTACACTTTCAAAAAAAAAAAAGAAGAAGGATGAAGACGTTCCCTGTCTGGTTTCTTCTCATTTAAGGCTGAGTGGAACAGAAACAGGTTTGGTGAAAAAGAGATGAGTCATCCAGCAGTGTTTTTTTTATTATCATCACCTCAAATCAGCAGGTGGGAGGAAGAGAGGAAATAATGGCATCTGTACAAACTCAGAGAGGTACTTCAGCGGACACGGACAGCTGTGCAGTGCATGCACACACACTTATACACACACACACGCACACGCACACACACACGCACACGCACACGCACACACACACACACACACTTATACACACACGCACACGCACACACACACACACACACACACACACACACACACAGAAATGTCTGAATATGTACAGTCGGTTATTTGGAGCCAATTTTCATGCTATCAGAAATATCCTCCTACACTTCACTTTCTATGCATATACTGTATGTACTGGCAGTCAGGTCTGTTCAGGTCATGTATGCGTGAATACAAATTAAAATGTGTTTATATTTGTTCAGAGGCAGGAAATAAAACCGTCTTTAAAAAAAGCGACCATGTTGTTAAAATAAAGAAAGCAAAAACAAGATGAGTTTCACGTACTAAAGCTGATAAAGAGATGATTCTGAAAGAGTTTAACTAGCTAGGATGAACTGTTATTCTACCAAAAGAGTCCCATTAAGGCCTGTGTCCACAAACAGTGTTTTGGCGCTGGCAGCGCTCGTTTTCAATACAGAGCAATGTAGTCGAGCGTCATCAGCACGCTCGGCGTCAGCTTTTTTTGTTGCTGTGCTCACAGCGCTCTGAGTTAAAACAGTTCAACTTGGGACAGCACCCAGATGTCAATGCCATTTCCTCCTCATCAGAATCAAGACAGGGCGGGACTTCTGATATCAGCTTTTTCAACAACAATAGTGGAGGAAACGCTAATTAAAACCCGTCTTTTAGACGGTACGATTTCCAGGTGTAGAGCTGCTGCTGATGCCAGGACACGACTCATTCACACTGATGTCATGTTTTCTTTGTAATAGTTCCTTGAATTAAAACAAATATGAAGCACAGATGGAAGCAGAAGTTAACTTATGTAACCTAGCAACAATGAGCAACAATGAGCTCTGAAACAGAAGTCTGTGGACACAGGACCTTACACAAGTTACCTGCATATTAAAATGAAAGAAAAAAGATGAGATACCCTTCAGTTCATTTATAGTTTGTCTGAGGTTAAGTTTAGTTTATTAGTTTATTTGAATACAAAAAAACATTAGTCTCAGAAGAGAAAGGATGCTTTGTACCAGATTTAACTAGCTAATTTCCATCATGTTGTCTCTGGGCCGACGATGGCAACAGTAAAATACAAATGAACCAGTCATGCACACGCACGCACGCACGCACGCACGCACGCACGCACGCACGCACGCACGCACGCTCTGTCTTTGTAAATGTGTGAGCACTTTGAGTTGCTCTTTGTATGAGTGGCGCTCTATATGACCTTGCCCTACCTTGTCTATTCTGTAGTCTGTAATCCACCTGTTTTAGGAAATAATGCACCTTCTCAAAAGAGGTACTTTTAACTTTTTGTAAAGTGTTCCTGCTGATTTACAGTTTCATCAGCCATGAATGAACTTCAGGCGGAGGACACAGAAAGGATAGGAAGATATAACCATTCTAACCTTTCACTAGCCGTGGTTCACACAAACACATACACACACACTGACACACATCCACCCAGCCTATATGCATATGATCATTACCTTCAGCAGCTCTACCAGATGGTCACCCAGAGCGGCGCCTCCCTCCACAGGTGGTGCTACTTTCCCCTTCGCTCACCTATCTCCCCTGCCCTGTGATCACCCAACATCTGGTTTCAGCGTGCACCGTATACTTGTCTCTGTCTAATAAAAACTGTGGCCTGGACCCTGAGGTCATTTCCTATATTTGCCATATTTTTCTGCCTCTTTACTGGATGGTTGAAAATTAGGACAGGAAACAGCAGGCGAGGTATAGGGCAACGGAGCAGCACGGGGTCACATTCAGTGTAACCTCCAGGAGCAGCAGCACAGTGGAGCAAGAGGTCACTGGAGCGGTGAGAGATGGAGCTGTCAATCATCTCATACAACCAGAATCACTCTCTAATATCAGCTAGAGGTCGTCAGTATGAGAATAAAGGAAACAAATGAGCATTTTCTTGATATTTGTGATCCTAAAACGGATGACCTAAAGCTCCATAATCCACATCCAGGTTAAAGTCTCACTGAAAGACGACAAATTCTTCAGATGAAATCATGATGACAAACATTGTCAAAAACAACACTCATGCACTCCCAATATTTCACAGAACGGACGGAAACTGAACGTATCTAGTACCTGAGACTGAAATATGGATGGTCAGAAGGGATAGATGATCGTCATGTCCAAAAATAACCAATCTTTGGATTAAACTAAACAGCCTGATTCAACAAAGTGATTTACAATTCCCACCTCTCGTATCAGCTAGCCCCTCGGAATCAAGGAATATGAACATTTAAAAAAAATCTAAACTTAAATGATGCAAAAAAAAAAAGACCCAAAACTTACATCTAAATGGCTGGATTCACTGTGCAGTCTTCTGAAAAGCCTTTTTGATTGCAACCCAGACAGGTAACTACACATTTACTGCTCTCACTGATTAAAATGACTGATTCACATGCAGGGCCATCATCATTCAGGTGTTGTAATTGCAAAGTTGCCGTATAATAAAGAAAAAAAGATCATCATTTAAGTTTTGTAATTGCAAAGCTGCTGCTGCATCATCCATCCAACAAAGCCTCAAGCAACCACATCCTCATCGAGAACATTTGATGTAAGATGCCTTTAAGAATCATTAAACATCAGGTTTCAACACTGCAGACATTACCAACAAGCTGCGTTCATCTGTTCACAGAGGTGAAATAGAAACCTTCACAACAGCTATGTTCTCAGTACGTTTGACAAACGTCCCACAGTGATAAGTCCAGCTTCTTATACAAACACAAAACTGTCTTAAAAGTCCAGCAGAAAACTGCCTTTTGAAATGTGGCACACTCACCTTTTGTAGGCTTGAAGAATGGATGATCATGAATGCATCATTTGAAGATGACAGCAGCAGAGAGTAAACTTGATTCGAATAGATTTCACAGGAAATGTTCTGCACCTGTTGAAGAGGGAGTGATGGTAAACTTATTATTTGTTTTTCGACTTGAATAGAAGCAGAAAGGACTGGTTTTGAGTCGTGTGTAGCTCTTCATCTGTGTTTGAAACAGCACATGTGTAACACTTCTTTAATGACTTCTTCCTCTCTAAGCTGCAACACGACGTAAAGGTTCATTACTGCCACCACCTGGTAGGGAGTGTGGATCCATGGAACTGAGACACCAGGTATTATTAAAAATAAAAGAGGAATGAAACTTCAATGATGATTAGAAATAGGGCTGTCAAATGATAAATTCTTTTAGAGCTTTATTATATGTGTAGTATTAGCAGTAACAGCTAAGTGTGATAATAGACCGGTCAGTCTAATATTAACGTTAGCAACTGGACTGATGATCGTAACAACATGTGGATGATGACACGCTCCATTAGAGGAAAACCCCCTGTAACTTTGATCATTAGATCTTTAACACCTCATGGTTTACAGTATGTCTGTCCACTACTGTAAAGTCTAAACTGCTCCGACAGTTAAACATCTGCTCAAAGATCGTAAAGCTAACTAATGCGGAGACTTTAAGTTTCCGCCTAAGATAAAAACATGTTAAGGCTGATCGTAACCACGCTCTGAACACAGGATGTGAAATATTACCATCAAACCGGACAAACAGGGTCCCACCTTTTAATAAATAACACTCTTTTATTCACTAGTAGGGATGTAACGATACGATTCTCTCACGATTTATTTTACAAAAAGAGACTGTAGACAAATTATGACTGAAAAAGATTCCTTTATGGGCTACAAACCTGCTTGTCAGTGTGGTTTGGCCTTTTAATGTTTTCTTTCTCTCAACAAGGGGAGGTGATTGGAGCTTCTCATTGTGGTGTCGATTAAATGCTGCATCATGTTGGTTGTGTGTTATTTGTGTAGTTCTCTGTCTTCTTGCAATATTTACACACAATTTTTGTCTTGTCTGTTATCTTCTCAGCTCTTTGATTTTCTGTCTTGGGGAAGCCAAAATGCTTCAACACCTCCGATTTAAAAGACGATGATGCGTCCTCAATTTCAAAATCTTGCTCTGCAGCTGCTGACGCTCACCATATTATTGAGATTCATTTTTCAGAGTACCGATGTGAACCTTGACACCTTTGAATCGATTTATCACGATTTCACGATGAATCTTTACATCCCTATTCACCAGTATTTACTAAAATTGAACGTGGAGCTGAATCATCAGAATCAGAATCCCCGATCAAAGCATGTTTAAGGCCTCTGAAAATTGTTTTGCTGTTTGAATGTTGTGTCAAATGTTTGTATCTTTGTAAGAAGAAACTTTTCAGACCATGTCTGACGATAAAGTTATATCAAATCAAATCATCAACATAATCACTCTATTATTATTCCAATGAACGGCCCAAACTACAACATCAGCTAGCTGCTTTGCAACTGTTCTTTAGTAAATGACCTCCCATGAAAGACTGAGTGGTAGCTTCTAGGAAAAATCCTGCTCAAGCAAGGAAGAGAGAAAAAACATGAAATGAGGAAGCAAAACTGAACAGAGATCATTTCTGTCATCATGTACACCGTGAACGGTTCTATATCCAACTCCATGTCAGTTCCGTGCAGCCTATTTTAAATCACTTGTCATATGGTCGTGTCTTTCTTTAAAACAGGAAGCATGACATTTCTCTGACTCACGTTTAATCCATTCCTTCCACATCACAGTTCCTCCAGGATCTCCCAGAGATGAAGCGCTCAGCCTCTCCGAAGGCCGACTGGGGAACATGCCAGCCTCAGACAGCTCAGTGTCCGGATACGGCAGCCATGAAATCCAGGAAGGGGGTTTCATGGCTAAGTGGGGCTAAGCGGAGGAGAGCGGGGCGTGTTAGAATCATTTCATAGAGCATTTGAAGGAGGGGAGTTGGACACCAGCCTGCAGGAGTTAATGCTTGGAGGATTTGGAGCTCCTGGAAGTTGTTTTTCCTGTTCTGTCCTGGTGATTCAGAGAGTTTATTACTATTGGGCCGAGTTAAGTTTGACTGTTTTGAAGAGTGATTTTTATTATTTTGGGCTCAGTCACGCTGGAAACAGCTAGCTTCTCTTCTTTGCTCTGTTTGTATTATCAGAGCTTCTTGTTTTGTTCTCTATAAAACAAGTTTCTGGACCATCTTTTATTTATCCTTCCACCTTGCTTAAGGCTACTTTACCCTAAACTTGCCCTCTAAGCATAAGCAGACACAGGCTTCAGGCTGATTGTCCAGAAGAAAGAAAATGTAGTCTAATGAGCTGACTGTGAGTTCTCATTAAGGGCAGTCCCTTAAAGTCCCTTAAAAAAGTCCCTTAAAAAAACACACATTATTAAAAGGCTGCCAAGTGACTCCATAGTTAATCCTTCACTTTTAGGGCTTTCACACTTGTAGAAAAGTCCTGAAAATCTCCTGATATTTGCCGGAGGAGCTGTATGTGTGAACATCTGACATTAGCCGGAGTTTCTCCTGCCAGCCCCCTAATATTTTTTCTGCAGCAAGTCCGACTGAGCTAATGTGAGAATGTAACAGGATATTATCAGGAGAATTCATCTCGAGACAGTAGGAGAGTGTGTAGACATTTATGTCCTGAGACTGGAGTCAGTGCATAGACTGTATGCACGCGACCGCTATAATATTTTATAATGCCTAGAATATCAGGAGGATAATTCTTGGAAGCAAGGGCACAACACTCGAACTATAGGGATGTTGTTTACTTGCGAAAGTTAAGGCAATTTATTATGCATATTACTTCAGAGTGTAGTGACAGCATGATCTCATGTTAGTGCAATAACACTTTCCTCACATCCTACACAGACAAGATGAAGGGTTACCAAATGTGCACATCAACAGCAGGAAAGACTCATGGACAAGTTTACAATATGCAAAAAAAGGAATCATGAGATCGTGAGTCCGTGTAGACGAGGTCAAAACCCTCTCGAAGTTGTAGGAAAACAAAACCTCTTTCCAGATGTCCGACAAGTGGAGAGGAGGTTCAATCTGGAGAGCTTCCTCAGTGAGTTTCCTTTGTCTACCATCTTGATTTACAGCCACATGTCTTCCTCCTGCTTTTGCAACTTCTCCCGCTTCCTCCCTAAAATTCCAGGAGGATGGTGTCATCTGTGAGCGCTGCATCCTATACAATGACTGTGGAACAAAACAAAAAAAACCTAACTGAGCAGAAACAGGTGTCACCCCTGAACAGGCGCCTATTCGACCTCCCTGTAAGCCCAACATGTAAACCGCCCCACCACACCTGTGCGAGGTGAGTGTGACATTAAACAGAATAATAGGCTCCGTTAATGGCGACACGGTGCACAGACGGCAGCGGTGGCTGTAAAATAAAAGGGTTTAGCAGCCTCTTGTTGTGGCCCGCTGTTGACAGAAAGGGCTGCGGTTGAAATGATCCGTGACATTACTCCGAGGGAGATGTGGAGCGCATTACAACGTGGCAGCGCTGCTACAGGAGAATGAGAAATAATACAGAAGGTGAAGTTTACTGGCCTAAAAAGCGGGATGCTGCTGGACCTGCTGTTTGTGTGTCGATGTTGTTCCAATACTCCTGCAAGGCGCGGTTGCTGATCTCAGCGAGTCAGTAGTTACTGTCAAATAGCTTAATTAAAAAGCACTAGCAAATGAATTCATCACACATGCATTTAAATTATGCAAAAAAAATGGAGTAAAGACAACATAATAGTAAAAGATAATGAAATTCTGATTTACCTGAACAAAGCACAACATCTAATAAGTGCTCTTTGATTGAATTCCTACAGAGACCCTGTAGTTCCCAAATAGTGATTATCTTGTGCAAACAATATAATTATCTTAAAGGTCACATATTCTCCTCTTTTCAATCAGTGTACATAATTCTTAGAGCTCCTCAAAACATGTCTGTGAAGTGTCTTGTTCTAAATCCACTCTGATCCTGTATTTGATCATGCCTATAAACCCCTCTATTTCAGCCCTGCTCAGAACAGGCTGTTTCTGTGTCTGTAGCTTTAAATGTAAATGAGCTGTGTCTGACCACGCCCCTCTCTGGAAGGGGATGTGGCTTGAGCTTTTCTCGCTCCATGCCCTATTGTTTACGGTGAGAAGGCAGACTCAGAGGGCAGAACAAACACCTAGCTGTGGGAGTGTCACCCACCTGGGGGAGGGGTTACTGCCCTTTGTGATGTCATGAAGGGAAAATCTCCAAACGGCCTGTTTGAGCACACATTTTCTGAAAAGTGGAGCAGACAAAAGACGGAGAGGATGGACTTTTCTTATAATTGGGGGGTTTGTAGACAGACTAGAGACACATATTAGTGTTAGAGAAACATAGTAAAGTGTATTTTACACAACATGTGACCTTTAATATGATATCTTGTGTGCACAAGATACAGTTTTTTTACTTTTTGGGCCATCAGGCGCTCCGTAGGATTCATAATATTGTTTGAAGAAAACTTTTAAAATTAAGGGGGGAAAAAAATAATGAATTTCTAGATAAAACTCAATGCATATTAAATATATGAGTCATAAGGTAAAGTACTAAGCATTTGTAAGAATGTAAAGCTGATTTTTAAATGGACATATTGGAACTTAATCCTTATTTTAACAATTAAAAACCCAAGTCGATAAACTTAAATTACATTTAATGAATAAATCACCTTAAAGTTGACTTATTATAATTAACAAAATAACATTGGCATACTTCAGACTCTACTTACAGTACATACTTGTAGACATTCTTGTTTATGTAAAATGCACAGCAGCCCCCGCACTCACGATGTCTCATTTGTCACAGACATTATGAAAACCTGGCCAAGTGTCATGAGCGCGACGCTGTGATGAAAGCTTGAATGCTGAAGCACATTAGCCTGATGTTTACTGTTATTCAAGATATGATTTAATTGAGGTTAATTCTTGCACTGGAGAGCTGCCAGCCGCCTCTTTCTTGGTTGTTGGATCTTATTGTGCACGACGCTGTTGGCAGAAAAGTGAACCAGACCAAGGTTATAACAAGGAGGATCACCTGTTGGAGGGTTTTTATTGGTCGGAGATCTGAGATGTCTTTCCAAGTATTGATTATCACAGTGATTCAGCAAGATAGGAGAACTTACACTCTTTGAAGAAGTCGTAATTGCATAGCAGAAGATTGTGGTTGTGTTATTTAGACGGAGCCAAGAGAAACGACTCCTTAATTAAAAGAAAAATCCGCAGGCAGACTTTGGACACTGTCCCAAACACACTGTGTGTGTGTGTGTGTGTGTGTGTGTGTGTGTGTGTGTGTGTGTGTGTGCGTGTGTGTGCGTGCCTGTGTGTAGGGAAATGCTCTGCGGGTTTAAATTGAGAAAGTTATCTAAAAGGTTCAAATCTTCAAACATATTTTTTAAAGAAAGAGTTAAAATAAATCCCTCTTGTAGTCTGACTCCCAAACCGTAAAATGGAGACATTTTTCTTCATGCACTTCCCTCTGAATCTCACACACACACAGACACACACACACACGCACGCACGCACGCACGCACGCACGCACGCACGCACGCACACACACACACACACACCATGAAGTCAATGAAAAGCACAGTCTGCCATGAAGGATAAAAGCACAGGATGAGGCAGAGGGATTTCTCTGCCTCCACTTCTTCTTCTCACATCTCAGTTCCTTCCAACACATCCAGTCGGCCGGCTTAAGGAGCATTAGCGGTATTTGGTTAGGACGTCACCTTTGCCCTTCAGAACAAAAACAGTAGCTGCTCCACAGCTCCCCTGTGAGGGACAATGGGAAGGAGGTCGGACTTAATAACAGGAAACACAATGGCGTTGAGGAAGATTACCTCAGTGTGTTCAACAGATCGGTTACACAGTTGTTGCAGGGAAGCCAAATGTTTTCAGTTACGTGTTCTCCGTCAGCTGCTGCAGTTTCCCCCCTGAGGAATTCATGAAGTTTCACCTCGTATGCTATCTCTTTCGTATCTGCAGAGTTCTCAGAAGAAGTCATCAGAACGAAGGCCTGCCAGATTTGACATTTGACAGCAAAGTGAGCCCTTCCTGCTTGATTTAAGACTCATTTGATCCCGCTTCAAAGCTAGAGAGGGAGGGTGAGGGAAAGAAACGCAGGACAGGCAGAGGCAGGCGAGGTTGTAAACAGGATGGAACAGCCTTCCGCTTTATTCTAAATTTGATATGTACAGGAAAAGTGGCTGTATACATTTCTCGATATATCATGTAAAAGTTTTCTGGAGAAAAAAAAAAAAAAAACAGAACAAAAACAATTGCACATCAGCGTCCATTTCTTCTTCTACTTTCAAACACATCATGGTACAGCGTGGTTGAAGGCAATGTCAAACGGGATACAAATACACTGATAACCGCTTGTAAGTGTTGGCTCTTGTAAATAAAGTAAAAAAAAAAAAAGGTTCAGGAAGGAGTACCCCTAAAAATGACACATTTTAATGCAATGATATTAAAAACGTTTAAAAAACACACACACACTGGAGTTCGTGTGCTGTAGTGTCACCGACAAACAAATCACATCCTGTCTCTTTTTGTGTAACATTTTATATTATTTCAGGCACTTGTCGATATCAGACCGCCGTAACTAAACTAGCTGAACAGTAACGTCCGTAAAGTTTACAGCACAGGTCAAAAAAACATCCTTCAAAATGTGCGAGTCTGCATGTTCGGACGCACTAGTGTTCACAGCAGGAAGTGCAGGCCGCTACAACCAAACACTTTTACTATAAAAAAAACAATCCAAGTGGAGAGGGTCCCCCCTCCTCACACACACAGACACACAGTTCTTATTTGGTAACACTTTTCATCAACCCTTATTGCAGTGACTTTAAAGCACACTGAGCCGAATGGCCATAGTGTGTTTTTTTCTTTTTACGTTATTACAACAAGGTACATACATAATGCAAAAGGGTCATTTCAGTAAGCTTCATACAGAGTGGTGTTGTGAAGTTTTAACTCTGGAAAAAAAAGCAGTTTTCTTCACCTTTTCACTCTTTTCCGTTCATCATTTATCACCCCGACTACGCCTGTCTCTCTCCCAGCGAGGGTCTTCATTAACCAACAGGAGATAATGTATGTCACGCAGCTTCACTCTGCATATGCGTTGTGTAGGAGTGAAGGGCAATTACGTACCGCCTGTTTGTTTTCCGCTGCTTAATGATAGCCAGGTTTTATTTCTATTTTTTTTTTGTGTATTTCCCTTTTGTCTTTTCAGAGTTCGACCTCAGCTGGATCTCATTTGTTCGTTTGCAGGCAGAGACACAAACGTTAGTGATGTCAGGGAAGGGAAGGTTAAGATTAAGAGGATCGGTTGCCACCTACTGCAGCAATTAAAGAGCAGAGGGCTGCTTTGCTGTGCTGGTGTTTTTTAAGCATGTGTCATCAACGCCCAAGGTCTTCTTCCCGACCTACAAGTACAGCAGCTGGTTTCACTGATTACATTCCTCCATCTTGAATTTAAAACAAAAAAAGCATTTGCAAGATGTGATTGGAATTAAAGAAGTCAAAACCTGCATGTCATAATGGAGCAAGCTACTGGACCAGCATGGTTCCTTATTAAAATCAAACTGTCACTGGTTTAAAGGGTAAATTCATCCAAATTATGAAACAACTTCCTGTTCATCCACAGCACTTTCCAGAAATGCAGCAAGCTTTGGTTTCTTTTGTCCAAGTTTTTAGATTTCTATATCCTCCAAAATACTTCTGATGCATATGAAATCTATAACTTTAGTATCCATGCAGCATTTGAGTAAGATTTAAACAACATATCATCAACATTTGGTAACAGAAATGGTCCATTTTATAAATGTCAGAGAAATTATTTTAATCCAAAAGCCATGCTCGGATGATTTACCAACTGAGTCTGAGTAAATTTGTAAAAAAGAAAAGGTTTCACATCAAGTTAAATTTCTAGGAAGTCAACGTGAAAGACAAAACCAAACCCTCTTGTCACATTAATTGCAACAGAATTCAAAATAGAGGACGTTATCTTAGCTCATTAGCTGACTTTTACCTGCTGTTTTGCACAATTCTGTCGTTTAAAGAAACTGTATTAACTATTAGGCTGCCAGCAACTGAGGTAACGATTAGCAGTTAGCGTTAAAGTGACAGTTAGCAAGCTAGCTAACTCCAACATTGACCTCTCATTTGTCTGGCTAGTTCTCTAGCTCTGTAATAATGTCATCAATCGTCTTGGGAGCATACTGTATCTTCATCCTCCAAGAGTTCCACACAGTCCCGCCCTACTGTGCTGTGATTGGCTAGTTCTTATGAGCTGTGATTGGCTAGCTCTATTATGCTATCATCTGCTGGAATAGCTCAAGGATAAAAAAACAGGACTCGTACTCAGGAGAAAGCTGTTCGATTCTTGGATGAGACCAAATGTCTGTGTTGAAAAGATACTTTAACAGAACCATGTTCATTATCTCAACCTGGATTAGTGATTTTGGTGCAGAAACATTACAAACTCTGGCTTTCATACTACATAAGCTACCCACTTAGTTTTCGAGAAAAACAAGAGGTGAACATGAGACATGAAAATTAGTCCTTTGTACTCCTGGGGGAGAGACTTTCCTGGTAAATATCTCTGTAGGAAAACATTGAGGAATTCCAGCACTGTAGGGCGGGGTGAGGGTGAACTCTATTAGAAAAAAACAACATGTCTTGCACTGAATATTATGTGAGGATGCACAGATTTGCTTTGACACTCTGCAAGGGGATCAGAAAAACACATTTCAGAGAACACACTGGGAAATGTTTTGTCACTCTCTTTCTTTGAAGATAAGCAGTTCAGTTTGTTCCTGTTAAGTTGAAGAAGAGTGTCAGGTAAATGTTTTAAAGGGCAGAACAAAATAAAGCAATTAACTACTTGGGACCATTTTGCCTTTTGTTAAAATCTGGACAAAAGCTGCAGCTAATCTCACACTGAGAGGCTTATTGTCTGTTTCTACCCATCTTTATTCTGCCTTTTTTTTGTTGTTGCTGTTATTCCCCTCTTTTTGTCAGAAGCCGGGCCCTCTGTCGGTGCCTCTGGTGGCAGCTTTCTCTGGCTTTGGCAGGCAGCAGGTGGCTTGTGATGAAAAATTCAGTGCAGAGCCTGACTCGGGAGGCGAGGAGGGGAGGAGGGGAGGAGGGGAGGAGGGGAGGGTGGGAGTGGGAGGAAAAGGAAGAGGAAGGGAAGGGGAGGGGTGACATGAGAGGAAGGTGGGAGATGAGTGTGAAGCAGAGGAGGATGAAGGTTGGGGTGTTGAGGTAGAAGAAAGAAAGGTAATGAACAGAGAGAATGACAAGAGAGAGGATGGGAGCCAGAGCTCCAGACAGACAGGCAAGCAGGCGGGCCAGGGAATCAAGCCCAGAGCGGTGCAGGGGGGCCAGGCACAGGATCAGAGCTGTCTACCCTCTCTGCCTGGGTCTTCTCCACGGAGATAACACATGATATGAATCATTTATGAGGGGGGCTTTTTTATTAATAACACACACACTGTGCCCTGCTTCTTTCATACACTTTGCCGTGTTTCCTCTGCTCCCCGGGGAGTACTCAAGTGAGAGAGCGAGATCGCTGAGCAGAAAACACTGCATGGAGAGAAAACAGGATGCAGAGAAACGCCAGCAGCGTTTGTAGGGAGGTTGAATGTTAACTTTGAATTTGTGACCGATGGGAAGAGTCATCCGTGGGACACTTTGTAAAGCCACGACACATACTCGATTGTGAAACATGTACCGTGTCACTTGCCTACACACAAACCCACACAGAAACTAACACCTCCCCCGTGGACTCAAAGGAGCACCCACTCACTTGCCTGTCTGCCCGTTTTGATTGTCAGCACGTGACGGTGCCAAAAGCTCGATGAATCAGAGTCCTGGACGACTGAGAACAAGCATCGTGTTCGTGGATGCAGAGAAGGCACTGAGCGTCTCATGTCTGTAGGAGGGACTGATCACTTGTGCAGTATAGGTCAGCTGCACTACGGGGGATGAACACAAACACCCACATACTGAGTACACTTCACAACCTCTAAGATCACTGCTAAGCTATATGACCTCTAGCTTGTCCCTTTGTCAAGATTTGTAGCGTCCACTCCTGCTGTTTCTGTAAAGTTCTCTGTCCAGCTTTTCTTCCATCAGTCCAACAATAATCCTCAAGAATAAAAAAGTCTTCCTTTCTCTGACCCCAATCTATTGAGCCTCGCTAACTGCGAAGGCGAAGGTGGCACATCATGGCGGTAGGGCCCTTTTGGAGAAGCAGGGTCCTTCAGGTGCCCTGTGGAGTACCCCTCATAGCTGCTGTTTCCGATGCTCTCCTGCATCAACTTCCCTTTGGCTTCCTGCTCTCGACGTCTCTGCTCCTGCCTCAGCAGCTCCTGGGCCTCCAGGAGGACTCGGGCGTTGACGCCTCCACCGCCTGGGTAGCCGTTCCTGGAGCCCTGGTAGCTGGAGTACCTGGGGTTGTCCTTTGCTGTCTGGAAGCCTTCACCGGGTGGGTACGCTTTATCCCACGAGTCCTGGGAGATGGTGCTGGGGTTCTTCCTGGGTTGCCTAATGTGGAAAGAGGAAATATCTTATCACTTTTTTTGGTCAAGCAACATTAGATCATTTCATTGTAAGTCAGCAGGTTTTAAACACAGTGTGTATCTTTGTTGTGTAAAGAGAGGAGTCTAAATGTTCTGGGGATTGATCTTGTTTTGGAACACTTTCTTTATGAGTCGGGTGATGAAAACAGAAACTGTAATGTTACCATGAGGTAAGCGGTTATCTGCTTATGTTTGCATTCAAAGGCTTTGTTAAACCTGGGCCCAATTTGAACATATTTTGCAGTCTTAATGACTTATAGGTACGGACAGTTTAGGAATCCATCTGGTTGATTGGCTCAGCCTGAATCCAAGAAATGTCTAATATTTGCGCCCCTTGACGTAAGCAATTGTTTCCTAACTATAATTCAAAGGACCTTATACAAAATGTTTTGCTACATCAAGACCTGATTGTTTAGAAGTAGGTTTAAGGAGTGATATCTAAAGCTTAAAAGCCATTAGACTCCAGGGCCTTGTGGTTCGTGTGCCCCATGTGTGGAGGCTTTATTCCTCAAAGAGTGTGGCCCGGGTTTGAATCCAACCTGAGGATCCTTTCTCGAATGTCCTACCCTGCTCTCTCTCCCTGATTTCTGACTCTGTCCACTGTCCCGTCTCTCTTATAAAAGGCATAACAAGCTCAGAAATGAATCTTACAAATAAAAAAAAGCCAGTAAACTCCATTGATAGAAAGCTATTTGTTAGTTTTTATGTGACACATTTGTGAGTTTGAAAAACTGGGATTTTTAACGCAAACGACACAAATCAGTTGACCAGTAAAACCAACCACATGTCCAATTAGACCTCCTCCTATTGGTTCCTTCTCAAATACAATCCTTTCCTTTGTTCCTAACACACAACTTCAACCCTCTTTGCAGAATATTGTGACCTCTTTTGGTGAAACAAAATATCAGCAGCAGCAAAACTGTTTTTCTGTAACCCAATTACCTCATGGCAGAAGTGTTTGGATTCTCTAGTGAATATAAATTTCTGTCAGTTGTATAGTAGCCAAGACATCACGTTCGATGAAAATGAGGGACCATTACGGCCTCACATGATCCCTCTGGGCAAGTAGCAGCCCGCAGTAACAATGTGCAGGGATACCTAACCATGTCAAAGCCCCCATCCAGCCCATTAGGCCCATTTCAAGACAGACAGAGACAACCATTGGATCTGACAGACAGTAACAGCAGACCTTTCGAGGTTGGAAAAAAAATGAGGCGACCATCTTGTCAGCGATGGATTTGCTCAGGCTGATATTTGACACCTGACACATGTGTCTTAAAGGCACAGTTAGTTGTCACGCTTCTGGCGAGGGCTGCATCGCCCTTTACAAGAAAGGTGGTGGAGCGGGGGAAAAAAATGCAGATGTGTGACATGAGCTCTCATTTCTGCTTGACTAGCCTCTTTCTGGCAGCCCATATGATATGCATGAGTGTCCCAAACTCTCCATCTCCACCTTCATTTATCCCGAGGGCAAGGAAACACCCGAGGAAAGAGAGAAGAAGACACAAAAACATCAATGGGCTTTTGACTCGGAGCCATGCATAATTAGCAGGTTTATCAGCCAGCTGTGAAGAAATCGTATTATTCCTGTGTTTGAATTTGAGTAGGAAGTGAAGAAAAAAAAATCCTTAATGAGAACAGAGAGGACCTTTGTTTTTATTCAAGAGAGATTGAAGCCAATTGGAGATGGATACGCTTCTCGATCGGTGTGATATGGAGTATGTAGCCCAGGTTTATTCTTGCACACGGTTGAGTGATTCCAATTTTCAGAGACGGGCGTCCCCGGGATCTGATTTCAATTCATATGTTGACAAAGAGGCCAAAGCCGATCTGACTCCCCTGCTGAGAAATGCAAAGCAGATCGCTTCTCTCCGTCTGAAGCCGTGCCAAGGGGGAGCATGTACATGTGTGGTAAATACAGAGACATGTTCTGTATTCCGTGCATGCACACTGTGAAGCATGACAGATGATAAAATAGAAAAGGGGAAAGGTGACAGAGTGAGATTGAGAGGAAAAAGGAGACTTTGTGAGAGGTTGTAGTGCAGGGCAGATGTTCATGTGGTTCAGACACACATGCATGCATGTAGACACACACCAGTGGGACGCAATGCCTCTGCAGCTGTTGCAGAAAGTCTTTGGTCTTCAATAATGCCCTTAAACTGGCTCTGAGATCAATGGCGTCGTACAGTAGATGATGAATATGAGGTCCCTTCATCAAGCGTCACTGTTTCAAATGGCAGCGGTTTATTTTCACTCAAGTTCTTCTTTAGGAAAGGGTCTCACCCAGAAGAGAACTGACCTTTTTCCAAAATGAAAGCAGTTCTTTAAGGAATGCTAGCGGCATGAATCAAGTCTCCTTTCACAATCCAGTCATACTCTCACGGAGCATGTAGCCATCTACGACTTCAGCGAGGCCATATGCATCGCATCAAGGCTGTGATCTCCTAAACCGCCATATTTACTCCTCTCAGCCTCTGACTTCACACGATGGAATCCTCTAAGTCAAACAATAGTTGGTGTTCTCCAGATACCACAGCGGGGTTTATCCAAACAGAACAGTTTCTTAATGGAATTAGTGGAGGGAAAATAAAGGGACGAGGCCACAGGATGTTGCCTCTGACCGCTGGAGCACGACGGTAGTTCATTAATCTTTCAGCAAAGCTGCCTGCAATATTTATCAAGGAAGGGATTTATGCCGATAACGGTGGATTAGAGTAACATGGTGAAGTAATAGAAGATAATGTATTTAATGTTGTATATGTATGGTAAGTGCAAGCTGATGGTGTGCTCTAGGCCTGACCTCGCAGAGGCTGAGTGAGAAACAACAGACTACTTAGAGACACAATCATAACTTTGACGATATTAAAGTCCCAAAAGAACGAGAAAAAAACATCTTCTTAAAGGTCCACACCAATGTTGTTTTAGAGAAGTTAGCAAATGAAAATCTTCCACTTTCTCAAACTGTTTTTACAACATATGTGAAGACACCTTGTTTCTCTTCCTGATACCGATTCAAACATCTAGACCAGTGGTTCTCAAATGGTGGGTCTGGACCCAAAAGTGGATCTTGAAGCAGCTTTCAGTGGGTCGCAAATGTGTCAAAAACTCTACGTAGTGATTTTTAAACATCTTCGTTTTGTTCCATTTTCTTGTTATCACATGTTTTGTACCGTCTGAGGTCCAAACTGTTTTACATCAAATGAATCTGATACCACCCGACGCACAGCCACCACCTTCAGACTGTGTCGTCCCCATAACCAGCGCCTTCCTCATTGATGCACGGCCTGCACCGACCTCCACCGACCTCCACCTCAGCGGCAAGGAAGTGTGGACAACAGGAACGTGAGGAATACAACGGAGAAATCTTTCCTGCATCTTATCCCAAATGCTCTTTTGTAAAGCGTCTCCAGATAACACTTGTTATGAATTGGCGCTATACAAATAATGATTGATTGATAGGTTGAAAATATCAGATATTTGGGTAGTGATTGTTCGGTTTAAAAGGCTTCAGTAACACCTGCAGTACAAAGATCAACTTTATTAGACCTTTGCTTTTAGATTTTGTTTCATGCTCAGGTTTTGAAGTCTGCCTGATTTCACCTGTTTGACTTTGACTTATTCTCTTTGTAGCACTTTGAGATTTCCTTCAAATGTAAAGTGAGTGAAAAAAATAAAAAATGTATTATTTATTATTCTAACAAAAAAATCTTTTAACAATCAAATGTCACTCTGTTGATATTTTCTGTTGAAAACGTGAGCTTTGAATCATCCCATCTGACATCTACCCCCTGACAGCGGTTAAAGGCTTTAAACATAACTGTGTAGAAATGGTTGATCTTATTACTGATGGTCATGTTTGCTTTTGTTGGTCATACACAGGCATCAGAGTTGATTTCACTCTGTTTCAGATCCTGTTAAGAACTCCTCACAGAGACTTTAATGTCAAAGAAAATCCACTTTAAGCCCAAATCTCAACGATATTCAATCCACTTTTAAATTATGGAAGATGTTCCCATGTTCCCACACACACAGACACACACACACACACGCACACGCACACGCACACGCACACGCACACACACACACACACACAGTAGCACTTCCTGGAACAACAGGCAGTCGTATCATGCAGATCAAAGGGAATTACATTAAGGAAGAGGAAAGCAATCATGTCAGATCTGTGTGAGAGGGTAACGTGATCTTTCCATTCGGAGGCTCAGTGTGAGTGTGTCCCGTGTGTGTCTGTGCGTGGGATTGTGTGTAGTTTTGTGGCTTGAACCTGACCCTGTATGACCCCCTCTTCTTCCTCAGATGCTATATTTGAACATATATGTATGTAATCTGCTATCATTACTGTCTCAAAGCTATTACCATGAATCTGACACACACAAGCAAACCCGTGCACACACACACACACTCACTGACACACACTCACACAAACACATTACAGTACATTACTGCACATTAGATTGAATTACAGATCTAAAACAGACACAAACACAGTCACAACCTCCTGGACAAATTTCATATCAGACGGACAGCAGCAGCACCAGAAGATGTACAAACACACTCACACACACACACACTCACACACACACACACACACACACACACACACACTCACACACACACGTCTCTGAGCACATATTGATTGTTAGACAGACACAAACAAACATCAAACACGACATCACATCACGCCTTTCCAGCACACACTCGCTCTGTCGGTCACTCTTACCGTGGCAGAGAGCTGTACTGCCGCTGTGCCTGGGCGAACGAGTCTCTCTCCTCCTGTCTCTGCCTCTGCATCTGAACCTCGACGGACACCGAGTGACGACCCGGCTGGCTGTACCCGCCCGGACCGTTACTGCTGTTGTTTGACTGAAAACAGCAAGATGGCAGCTCGGTTAACTCTTAAGTTCTCATCGTCATCAAATTCATGACATCTTTGTTTTTATAACTCTACAACTAAACAGACAAGATGTAACATAAAGTAGAAACTAAATACAAGAACTAAATACATTACACGTGTGAGTTGCTCATTCGATTATATAAGGAGAGTTTTTCTACTGATTTGGTCTACATTAGTTTCATTCACAGTGTCTCAACCTAAAAAAGCAAAGTAAATCTGTCCTTCAATACAGAAGTGCTTAACCACGGAGCCCCGTTATTATCTGACTTGTGCCCACAAGATTTATTTATTTGCTTTTAGGGACTTTGGGGGCTCCGTACCTGACTATCGTACATCTATAACTTTATTCTAACCTGGTCTACCTGTGATGATGATTCATTTAGAGTTCTTTTCTCCAGATCTGGACGTACTCATCTCGAGGTAACAGTGCTGGGTTTCACTCGATTATCAGTGTTGTCACTACCTGGAGCTTGCATGTACAGTACGGAGCCTGGGTCTGTTCATGGTGGTGAATGCTGTTCTGGTTGCCGTGGCAACTGATGGCCATATAGGGTAGGTTATGTAACTTTTCAGTAGGATACAGGGGCATGACTGGAGCACGAGGTTGTCTACACTGAGCATGTTTCCTTTCATTAGGGCACAGGTATCTGGTGTTTGGTTTCAACTCTTTTTGAGTATTGGGTACGATTGTAATTGTGTACTTTATGTGAAACACTAATACAACTATTTGAATATAAAAGATGTGTTTGAACTGGAGCTCATTTGTAGCTGAGAAAAAGCTCTTTAATAAACTGTTTACAGTGAGGGTTTGGATTGCCAGAGTTAAAAGGATTCCTTTTGCAGCGATGTCAGCTCTTCAAACTTAACCCCATTCACCTTTATTTTTTTGTGTTGGAGACAAACGTGTCAGAGCCATATTTCTCTCAGCCCTAGGCAAATCAAAGTTTTCTGCATCTGCGAAATGTCAGTAGAGGAAAGTGGGAAAATATTTTCTTTTGTCATTCCAGTCAAAACACCTCTCGACTGAAGTATGGCCTTATTGTGGCTGTAAGAGGAACATTATCAGTCCTCTGTGCAGGACATGCTGTAGTGACACAGCCTATTGTCCAATGAGATGTTTGTTTGTGTCGATCAGCGAGCTGCTTGTTTTCTGTAAGAGGTGAAATGTCTCTGTGAGATGACGCGCAGCAAAGGGCCGAGGTCGGATTTGAACCCACGGCCGCTGCGACAAGAACCAAGGCCTCTGCACATGGGGCACAGGACACAACCACATGGCTACCGGCGGCCTATTGTTTGTATGTTTGTGTGTGTATTAACTCAATGTCTTCCTCTCACTTTCTTTCTCGTCTTTTCGACACTTTTACTTTTACCAGTAAAATACCCAAACATTTGATGATGCTGTATTTGAGCTATTTTCTGTTCAATTTAGTGTTTAGTGTTGTTCGCAAATCCTCATAATTCTGTTTCTTTGACCTTTTGGACCAGTGTCCCAACTATTCAGAAACAGGGTTGTAAAATATTGAGATCCAATGATGTATGAGGTGTATCTTTTCTGTCAGTTTAAATGAAGCTTTCATATAATAATGAGGAAATATTCACTCAGCAAAGGTTCTTTTTAAACACCTTTGTTCAAATTCAAAGCATTAACAATCACCGCGACTGGAGTCAGGGTTTCTAAACAGTAGCACAATAAAAAAACAGAAGCCATCTGTGACACATGAAACCTCACAAAAACTCCCAGAACCCCCCTCCCCTCCCGCCGCCCCCTTTAAAGTCCAAACCACAGACACTTACCAGCAGTCAGTCGGGCAGACACACCCTGAGCTCGTCTCTTCTCAGGTCAAAATGAAGGTGAGACATAAACAGACAGAAGGAGGAGGGGGTGTGAGGACGGGGGCCATGCTGGAGAGACTCAGAACAGGGGGTGCAGTGATGAGACAAGGTGGATGTTAGTGGATGTTAATGAAGGAGACAACACTCAGTCTGTGGATAACGTGACCGTCCTCCCTCCTAGATAAACACTCCTGTGAGGGTCACATGGTTACAGAGGGTGCAGACACATTAAATACGGAGATCTGTGTCTTAATTATTCATTACGATAGTGTGGATGTCTATACCTGCCTCCTAGACATTCATTAAAATATACTCATGCATCTTTTTTATCCCTAGAGGTTGTCTGTATCCTTGAAACAACCATGACTAAAAATAAGTAAACCTGCCTGCCAACAAGTTCTTTCACTGGATTCATCCAATTTTTCTCTTCGTCCAAAGTCATTGTCGTTTCAAAGAATTCAGAGTTTAAATAAGGATACATTCACAACCTTTTATTTGCTCTCACCGTAGAGAGACTGATTTTGAAGCTCTTGGAAAAAAAGAAAAAAGTAGCTGAAGAGAAGTTCACCTTCGACCTACTTCTCACCTCCAGAAGAGGTACGTAAAGTGGGCGTGATTAACAGCTCGTCAGTTTCAGAAAGTTGTGAAGCTTCTTAGATAATACCACCCAAGTCAGAAAGCAAAAAGGTTTTGAACAAGGTTGTTCTCTCTTGATAAGCACTTTGTTTAAAGCCAATCCCTTTAAGTGCCTAACCCCAATCTTTGCCCTTCATGCAACTAGAGGACTCCCCTAAAGCAAATCTCTATTAACATCTATCTGCATAGACAGAATCTGTAAGCGAGGGACAGGATTGTTGAGGCTGGAAGCATCCTGGTTGTTGTTTTTTCCAGATATTTAAGACCAATCTACTTTGAGCTGGGGTTTGATTACAAGTTCAGACGACTTCACAAACTACCAAGGTGCATGAGAGTGAAGGGCTTTAAGAGGTCAAATCATCAGGGTCTGATAAAGGCCACTAGCTGAAACACGTCGGTCCAATAAAGTTGGTGAAATCGATCTTCATACTACACGTGTCACTTGAGCCTTTTGACCTCTTTGATTACAAGTGAGAAAGAAGTCCACGTGAAAAATTGGTGAAAAACGTTAACTGGAATGAGATCCAGCAACCCATTAACCTTGATCATATATGACTTGTTCATTCTATAAAATCTCTATAAGGATGCAGTTAACAATGAGATGTCTCTTAACTTGAGTTGGACTGTAAACAATGACCAGAGGATAAAGATGGAGTCTGGGCCAGGATATCCAGCATGTCAGTGATCCATGTCTGCTGACTACACGTGAACCCCCAGATATTTGTTCTTGCCCCCAGGGGCCACATAAATTGTCGTCACATTGCAGCCAATTGGTAATGAGACTGAACAGATGCTAACTGCTTCTCAAAAAGCTCATTAAAAAATTAAAGACCGGCCTAAATGTCTTCCCTGTTGAGGTTCTAAACTGCAAAGATAGATGTGAAAGTTTGCACCCACACTCAAACAGTAGAAACTATTATTCCTCTGAGCAGCAGAGCACCACCTCAAACTTCAGCCCACACTTTGTACCACAACCCTTTCCACTCCTCCGATGTTCATTAGCGGTGTGGGTGCAATAACTGCGTGCGGATCAGTCGTTACACAAAGCCAATGCAATTACTTTTATGGCAGTGCAAAGTGTTGGGAGCCTGGCGGGAGCACTGTGGACATCAGTTGGTGGGAAGACCATAAAGCGATTAAGAGTGCTGAAGAGACACTCCCCTTTAAACCGAATGAGGCCAGGGGCAATCACCTCTGGAATTGATGGGCATTGCCTTGCTACCCGGGCTGACAATAAAGAACAAGCTGGCCGAGAACAGAGATGGAGGGAGTGAGCACCCACGCAAACCTTTTTCCATAGCTGAATGGAGAATTACCCGCGGGTAAATTACAGTCCCAATATATTTCACATGAGAAGGAAAGTCCCTTTAGAGGTTTAGGCATATTAAAATATTCCTAGGACTGCTAGCTCACTTGGTGATTGTTGAGGAGAGGAGTGCCCTAAAGCAATACACACAATAGAAGTATTAAAATGATACAGTAAAATACAAGAGGCAATATTATGCCCTTTTTTAAACCCCTAACTTCAAGAAAACGAACTCCTCGTTTCCCGTAGTGGTATAAATGAGAACAATAAAGCTGGCGCGGTGCTGCCGGGAGAGCGGGCATCAGTCATCCTGATGGAATTAGACCGTGCTACCCACAATCCCCCCCCCAGCTCTCCAAACTATTGTGGAAAAAAGAAGAAAATATTGCTAAAAACTGATGGCTTAACAGGGAGGGTTGGGAAAACAAGCTCGTGTCGAAAATGGATAATTGGGCAAATCAAGCACAGAGGTCGAAAACTGCAGGGTGGATTCGGCAACACTTTACTGGAGGTGTCATTTAATGGGGTCACCCAAGGGTCCAGGATCCAAAACATGGCTGGAAGATGAACAGCAACATGATTAGATGGAACCAGTAAGTATTACGCAGGGTCGTTGGAATATAAAGGACGATGCCAACCAAACTAGTTGATTCCCTCTATATGTATTTTTTCAGTGTATATAAACAGTTTTAGCCTTTTTAGGATCTATTCGATCTATTTGGCGTGCTCTGGCACCATGAACACATTTTTCTGCCTTATAAAAAGCAGCAGTATCTCATGTGGACTGCTCTCCTGGCAGGGACTGTAAGTGGGGCAGCTGTAGGTGAATTAAGAAAAAGGACACTGGCTCCTTGAGGTTTGCAGCACATCACTCAGATGAAGCAACAAAATGTAATATATGCATGGGGGAGGTAATTGAATTTCAAAGACACATTCTCCTGTTTTCCATATGGCCCCGCCACTATGGCCAGGGTATGAGTCTAATAACAGGCAATTACTACGGCAAGCATGAGTGTGAGCTGCACACTGACAGGAGAAAGGGTGTTAGAAGAGACCGTCGGAGGGTTCCTCAGGCTGAAAACACTGCGGAAGAACAGGAGGGTCCTTACTGGCTTTTGCAGAACTGAGAATTAAAAAAACTAAGAGGTACAGGATCTTAGGTTTAAATACTTTAGAGTTGAGACAGGATCTTGTACTGTTTCCTGTCACTACTTTGAAAAATGTCGCTTTCTAGGAACCCGCTTCAGTCCAGAAAGTAGAAGTTGTATATAATATGTAGGTTTGTGTTGGTACAGAGCTCAGGTAGTCTGTCCTATTGACCCCACTACTTTTCAAACAAAGCCTGTGTCAGGTAAAAGTTTGCTTTGATCGTCTCGTTTGAAAGAAGAAAACTGATTGGTGGATTATTCTCACTTTTTTTTTCCGATCAGGGTTCTACCCAATTCAATCCAACATTAGACGTTTTAAATACAAATGCTGCAATCTGAGTAAAAAATCGAACTATAGCTAATAATAATGTTCATGAAAATACAAGAAAAAAGGTTTTCAGGGATTTTCATGAATGTGTTGATTCATTGAAAAAAACATAAATGTTGAAAAGCCCTCTTTGGCATCAGGGGAATCCTTCACTGGGGAACTTGTGAACATGGGAAAATGAGATTTGGACAACATTTATTGTGCTGCTGATGTTGTAAACAAACATAATGCTGTATTATTGTTGAGCTCTATAATTGAGAGCATGCTCGGGTTGTTTGGTGACAAAGGGAGAGGTGACCTGTGCACTCCTTTCCCACACTGTGCTGCAATCCTCCCGAGCAATGCCAGCCTGGAATGTGCACCAGTCTGCAGAACCCAGCGAAGGCACCACTCTCGTAAATATTTCAATACAAAACAGATCTATACATTTTTTTATTGGATTTATTAGCTAAGAAAAAACGCCAGAGCACAGAGGATTTAGTTCGTGAGCTCTCACTTTATCGTTTCATTTATAAATCACAGGACTGAAAATTCTCCCATTGCACACCAAAAACTGGGCAAAGCTACAGTGAGGAAACATTAGTAAAAAGAGTTCATACATAAATGTACAAAAACACAGCTGTGTGTGCAAAATGACCTCGTGTAGAGAGACAGACCACAAGGAGCATTCATGAGCTGTGAAGGACGTGATTGACAACACTCAGGGCGTCTAGTTTGAGACAACATACATTTTAAAAACGTATCACCAGAAAGTTCATAAATCATATTACAAAGTGTGTTTATATGAAGATATGTGGTGACTGAATATGTGTGCCAGCAAGAAAACAATGTGTCTTGTCTCAAACTAGATGAAGGAATGTGGTGAAAGTTCATCCTTAGTGTTACACAATATTATATTATAAAGTACACACAACACAGAAGTGCTAACAATTACAAAAAAAAGTCATAAAATCTTATCTTCAAGATTTAAAAAATGGTTATACATTCCTCATGTGTGACTGAAAAGAATGTGAACCCTTGAGTTGCAGTGTCAGGAAGCATTGAGGACTAAAATAAATACTAAAAATATGACCAGCGATTTCATCACCCCCCAAAAAACATTGAAGGCATTCAGATTTTGTTCGCTTATTATTACCATTTGTTGCTTCAGAACGTCCTTATTCTCCCTCTTCTTAGCCTGTGAGGCTTTGAATTAAATAAATGTTTGCTTAAATGTTCACCTCACCTTTACACTGTTAAAAAAAAAGGCACAATGAAACCAAAGCGGGTGACAAAACAATGTCCATGAGGGGTTGGGTGGGTCCACGTGGATGAGTGACAGACAGGACGATGGATGAGTAGAGTAGGATGTGACGGGTGGGTGGGGTTAGTGATGGTTTGGTCAGGAGGTGTGCAAACTCCTGCATGCAGGTGGTTGAATTAGAAGGTGAGGAGGTGTTAGCATTAGCACAAGTAGCCAGGGAGGCCCATGGAGGTTAATGGTAATCCTAAGGTGGGGACAGAATGATATCATCAGTCTCGTTCATGGCTGGTAGTAGTGGGGTTAATGGCATGCTCCAGTTAGCCACAGGTACAGGTGCTAACACTGTTAGCTCTCTCCTCAGGCTATAATGGAATAAGCATGTCCAAAGTCTTTGTCTGATAGAGGTCGTTTCTTGACATTAACAGTCTGACAGTCGAGAAATCTTCTCCGGCCCATTTGTGCCACCGGTTCCTGTCATTTCAGACACTCACCCACGGCTGCTCGAAGCTGTACGTCCTCCTGCGGTCGTCGGGGTCTTCCGGGACGTTCTGGGACTGCTGGAACTCCTGCCTCAACCTCTGTATCCGGTCGTGGTTGCTAGGGGTTAGCCGGTTACTGGAGGGAGAGAGAAAAAGAGCGGGGAAAGGATTGATGAGTGTGAGAGGTCCATTGTGAACAAGTGACCTGGTTCTATCAGCGCAGGGCGGAAATGGCCTGCAGGATGGACTTATTTAAAATCCAACGGGCTTTGTCCATGAACTGATCAAATACACTGTCGGCACTAAGAAAAGCAACCCAGATATGTTCAAGCTAGAAATACATAAAAACATGATAAGTGAGGGCAGAGCCAAGAGGAGGCCTTACAGCAGAATCAACAGCAGTATGAATCAAACTAATGTGCCTCTGATGTATTATTCATAACAATGAACAAAGACTAGTGATGAACGGTGAGCAGTACAACAACACACACCCCCCCCATCCCTCCCGGCCTCGTATCATTCAACTACCGCGCAGCTATTGTCTGCTGCAGCTCTGCCGTGTCGACATCAAACAATGCTGCCTTGAGTGCAACTTCTTCATGGTCCATTGAACAAACGCACTCGAGCTGGTCACTCAACTATTTGTTCAACAACTGGAACTATTTTACGCAATATTGAGTCTACAATGCCGAGTGATTAAATATGAATAGTTGTACAGATGTAGCTGGTTGTCAACATGTACAATGATGGATTTGGGGTTGTTAACATGGCTCTTGAACCGATGTCAAAAGGGTAAATCCATACATTTAGGTTGAAACGGCGATTCGAGATGTCGTGATATTCTGATTTCAAAGCATTCCAGAGATTTAGTTCTGTTTCTCTACCTACACTGGGACCTGTTTGCTGTTCAACCTTTTCATCACTTCTTCACAGAGTTTTATTTTCCTTGTTGGTCTAGTCTTACACAAAGAGTTCCACAGAGTATCAGGTCAAGGCAAGAGAAGAAAAAAAACATTAGTAAAACAGAGATGAAAGTCAAAATACCCAAACATGTAATCATCTGTTTGTTTTTTGTCCTTTTTGTCTTTATTGGATAGAACAGCTGTAGAGAGACAGGAGGTGTTGGGAGGAGAGAGTGAGGGGCATGCAGCAATGGGCCGAGGTCAGATTCAAACCCACAGCCACTGCGAATATAGCTTCTGTACATGGGGCGTGCGACCTAACCACTAGGCAATCGGCTCTCCCGTCATCATACATCCTGTAGTATCTTTTTCTCACCAGTTTTAAAATGGTATCTTTGTTCTTCACAACTCCACATTATTATTCACTTCGTCCTTCTAATTAACGGGTGAAAAACGCCTCGCTTGATTACTTTTCTGGAAAAAGTGTATTTTTTAACATTTCATTTTCTTGTATTTCCTCATATTTGTTTGGGTAATCCATCATGTTCTATCTACAGTTTTGTGCTGCTGATTCCTGAGCTCATAAATCGGGGGAGAATCTACAAAAAGACAGGTATGTGTATAATTGATATGGCCTCCAACAGAGGAAAGTCATTAACACTTTGTGTCTCTCAACTTGTCAGGGTCTGTGAATGAAGCAACCAGCCTTGACTTTTTCATTTCCTAACTAAGCCAGGAAACTCCAGGGGGCCGTCTTATCTTTAAACTTGGAAGGTGGAACTTGTCCAGCCCCAAAGCCCCCCATGAGTTTGTTTGCAGAGCCTTTTCCTGCTTTCATTGGAAAACTTTAATGTTAGCAGAATGACTCAGAATTGCTTGTTGGGAAATTTGATTAAAAAGCAGCACGAAATACAGATGCAGAAACAAACCCTTTGTATTTGCCATATCATGGCTGTAACCGGGCAGTTTAAACATGCAGCATATCAGTTTCTTTATCAGGTCCAAAGATGACTTCATCTAGAGTAATGTATCTGCAATAACTGCCTGAAATCATTTCATCCATCACAAAACAACCATGTAGTGGGGTTATAATGATGTAGAGTAAAACACAGCAGCACCGCCAACATATCCAGTTATTAACTCCAGACACACAACGGAAAAAACCAGAGCCAGTCAGCCTTGTTAAAGACCAGGAAGCTGTCATATGTGATCCTGCTAATCTCCATGATATGTAACACAGTCGCTTGGTCTCTTTAGAACGCAGTTGACCTGATGGCTGGTACCTTTGTGACCCTGAAGGTATGGGTCAAGGCCTGAGTGTCGGCTTGAACAGAAAGGCTCATATGTTTCTGTAACCTGTGAGTAGATGAGCGTTAAACGTAAAGAAAATACGAAGCCAGAGGGATCAGAAATGTTCCTTAGTTTAGCTCAGGTTAGTCCACAACATACACAGTAATTCAATCTGAATTCAGGTCCAATGTTTTACAGATGAAATACATTTCCTCTCCTGAGATAGTCTCTCAACCTTGTAATCAAAGGTACATCATCATTAAGGCAACCTATAGACCCCTCCAACACACCAGAATGCTGCCCAGGAGAGAGAAACTCAAATAAAGGGATCAAAGATCTCCAATCCTCTACTCTGACAAAACACTGTAAATCAATCAAAGAAAGAGCAACCCTGCAATACAACTATACAGCTAAAAAACCCCAGAGACAGGGCAGAGATGAGCTTCATCCGGACGGGCTCACTCAATATCTGGCACTGCTGTATGAGGCTGTAAGGTCGCAGTGTGGCTTTTGTTGAGTAGAGCGTCTCTGGGACTCAATAACAGGACTGTGGCTTGCTGACTGGGCTTGCCAGCAAAAACTGTTTACGCTGAGATGCACCCTGCCTTTCATGGGCGGGCGTGCCTCCTGAAAAGCTGTCCGTCTCGGCCTTAAGCCTGGGAAGGAGGAAGATTTGAGAAGATGTAATGTCTGCATTGTGTGCGAACTACGACGTCAGGATGTGATGTGTGCAGCTTTATGAACAGAGGGACTGCAGAGAAAGAAGCTATGTGAATAACTGATTTTCATTATTTTCTGTCTTTTCAAAATGAGTTATGCTAATCTTAGGGTTGTTTGTGATCAGCTGGATACGTATTCTTCTAGCTCTGTTTGATTCTTTTCAGTGATGCTGCCATGATCCTCATTTAGACATCTGCAAGTGAAACCCAAAAGATTCAAACGTTAAAATGTCAAGGTCAGGGACTCTTTTAAAATGTTGATAAGCAGTTGTTTAACCCTGATCTCAGTCATGGTATCAAGAATCCTGACTAACGGTCTTCTCCTTAACTTAAAGATGAATCTACAGTAAAGTGAATATTTTTATAAAGACATGCATCTGACTGAGAAGTCCAAGTAGTATTGACTAATTATCTCAGGGCGTTTTTTGTTTGTATGCAAAGAGGCAGAATGCATGAGCCAGTGCAACACAGGACCTTTAAAGAAGGGTTTAGAGGGATTCAGATTTGAGAGGTCTGCAATGAGGTGAAATTTCAATCACAAAACCACAAAGCCTCAATATATTCCAAACATGCAGACCAAAACAAAGCTCTAATAGCAAAATCGAAGCAAAAAAAAAAAGCAACTGTCCTTGCATCATTTGGCAAACAAGAGGACGTGATACAAGTTGGACCTTATTCCAAACTAATAGGCTTTGTCCGATCTGTGCTGTCACTTCAAAATCCTGCATGACATTGATGCCCCTTCCACGGATCCCAATCAAAGCATACCAACAGATAGAGGGTAGGCCTCTACCATGCATTGCACAGTAAGTGGCAGAAGCAGCTGATGGACAGAGTCCTAATCCTGTGGATTATAAATGAATGGCCTCATTCACACAGGCTGCTCTTCCCATGCCAATTCGAGTTTCCATCGGACCTACCACCAACTGCACACAGGCATAAATCTAAGAACTATTCCCTTTAGAGGACATGGTGACTTTTAGTGGATCATTTCGCCCTTGAAATGAATGCAAAGCCGAGGGTGTCCGCATGGATTTGGTGCCAGTAAAAAAAACGCAACAGCTGTATTCGAGCCAGCGAGCCACCAGCTGGCCCACGAAGACCATCTCAGCACGTAGAGCTCAGAGAAGTGCCGGGGCCTGCTCAGTGGAGAGATTCAAGTGGATCTTGTGTCTGTTTTGCGACGAGGGCTCTCGCGGCGAGTGGTTACAAGTGGGGTGACCTTGAGGGTACAAGAGCAGCATTGTTGGTTCTCACTTCAAAGTCACAGATGAAAGCATCACCCCGAGCATGAAGCACTGTGTGAAGGACTCTCAACAAAGGCAGCCAAGACATGTCAGGGTTTCTTAACTCTTATCGGAGTCTATTTCATCTTTATATTAAGGGGCTTGTTTTGCCTTCATGCTAATTAACAGTGGATTCATTTAAATCACACCTCACTCTTAATAATAAACGGATTGTATTCTGTGATATCCTATCTATTTCATTTGCCAATAATCCTTATTTCATAAGAATCAACTTTTTAATTAAAAGCCACAGTCTTAATTAAACATTTAATTAAACATGGGTAGTCATGGGATTCCCGTCTCGAATGTGACTGATGTACTAACGAGCCTGCCAGCCTGTTAAATAAACATTTACTGATATAGTGATACACACAGTAAGAGAGCAGTGCATGTCGTGAATACGTGTCCCCCCCCCCCTGATCGGAGAAGCTGCAGCGGTTAGTTTGTGTAATCTTATCAGATGGTGGAACTCGGCCCTACATCCTCTGACAAAGAGACAGCAGCTGGTGGAGCCTTTCTCTGCTGTGAAAAATGAACTGAGATCCTGAAGATGATAATCCAAGTGTATTGATCGAAGGCTCACAGATGACTGGGAGACTGATGCTCTTGCTAACTGGTGCTAGCGGCTGATGCTCCATCTGCGAGGTGATGTAAGACAAAGTCCCCGTTATCTGCAGAAAAGCTGTGAAGATTGGGCCTGCTTCTTTTAAGTAACAGATGAAGACAACAGAGATCTTTTTGCATAAACATCCATGGACTGGAGAGGCCAATTCGTAACACTCTCTTGTGACATGGAGCACCAACAGTCTGAGTAGTTAAAAAAGATGGTGGATTTATGGTACACGCCTTAGTTGTGATATATTGTTTCATGTCTGTGTATACACTAAAGCTATTTTTCTTCTTTAACATGGAAGAAGTAGCTTGCTTCGATCGTTTTTTTCCAATTGGAAAGTCAGTTCTATTCAGTACGGTTTCATGTGCTTCACGTGAAGGTAAAGTAGCTTTATCTTTCAATACATGATCTGCCATCTAACATGCTGTGCTTCTCCATGTCACAGAGAGCCATTAAAGATGGTATTAACCTGTTGATTGTGTCCCAACAAATAAATACCTGGGATGTTTGTTTGGAAGAAAATCTGTCTTTCAATGATCATACCAAGTGAAAGTGAAAATCTGGTTTCTGTTTTTCTTTAGTTGCAAGGAATAAACGTGTTCAACAACGTTTTTTATCAGTGATTAATTATGGCGATATTCTTTAAATGCAAGCTAATTCGTCATCACTCAAAATGTTGGACTAAGTGTACAATGCTGCTTTGTGATTGGTCTATGTTCTGTGTTTTCTGTACACACTTCTGTGTCTTGTAAGAGATCGATGGTAAGGATTTACACACTGGTACATAATCATGGAGTTGTCTATCTTTGCCTGAACCTTGTAAGAGATGTAGTTCCACTTGGATGCTTTAAGAAAAACTTGAGTTGTGTTTAACAAAGGGAACCTTTCATTGGGGGAGACTTCATTTGAAGAGCTTCAGAAATTAGACATGTCTATGGTCCAAAAAGGAAAAAGTTATTCTACCCTGTCGACTGTATTATTGGTATCTGATTATAAGACGAAACAGGGAGGGGGCAAACGTTAAATGGTTCATCTGCTGAAAAAGAGCATGGCATATTCAGTGGATCTCTCTTGATGCTTTAAGATGAAAAAAAGGATTAGGTCAGTTGCTTGACTACTCACAGCCTCACTGGTGTCTGGTGATGCAGTGGAGAGATTAAAGGGGCCAAGAGGCCACTGAGTGTGGTATTAACCCACTCTTGCTTTTACTCTGGATTACATTGGCTTAACCCTGAAACACGGACAGAGCCTCATTGATCTGCACCAACTCAGCAATTAGATGCCAATCGATACAATATCTCCACACTTAGCAACTCATTATCAATTCCCTGGCATTCGCCTCATCTTGTCAATTGACTAAGTAAGGATGTGGCGGGAATGCATGTTGATGAACCGCACAAACACATTCGTTAGAATGCAAAGGAAGATAAACAGCCAAGCAGAATTTCCCCGTGCTATGTAAGAGCTCATTTTGAGAAGGACATTAAGAGGCTAATGAATCTCGAGCTAACACGTTCTGTAACCCCGGCTCAGACACAGTCATGGCCTGGCTCATGCAGCCGGCTGTATGGGTTGTGAAATCACATCATGGTGTTCTCATCTTGTGGAGTTTTATATGCAGAACTTGTGCAATATGGGTAATGTGCAATATTTGTTGTTCGTGGTTGACGTTTTTATGTGCTTCTCTATTTACATGTGGATTGTTGTTTGTTTCTTTTGCTTTTATTGATTGATACTAAGGCTGGCGAAGCTTGAGTTCAAGATTACGTATCGTATCACATCATATTGACTGTATTGTTTCGGTTGATTGCTCCCTCCGGGTGGGGAGTGAGTCTCTGCCTCAAGCGAAGGAGTTCAAGTATCTTGGGGTCTTGTTCACGAATGATGGTAAAAGAGATCATGAGATTGACAGGTGGATTTGGTGGCGTCGGACCGTCGTGGTGAAGAGGAAGCTGAACCAGGCAAAGCTCGCGATTTACCCATCGATCTACGTTCCACCCCCTCACCTATGGTCACGAGCTGTGCGTAGCGACCAAAAGAACGAGATCGCGGAAACAAGCGGCCGAAATGAGTGTCCTCTGAAGGGTGGCTGGGCTCAGCCTTAGAGATAGGATGAGGAGCTCGGACATCCGAGCTGGGGAAAGGGACGTCTGGGGCGACTTGCTTAGCCTGCTGCTCGTTTTGTTTCGTATAAAATCGTACTGTTTCTAATCGTATTCTTAGAGGGCCCAGCACCCATATTCAGACATTGGACGCTTAGAAACTGAGCTTGTGTTTATATTAATTGGGAGGGTAATGTGGCATTTATGTTATTAAAATGCTGCAGTAGCTGGAGCAGTCGCTGGATTACTCTGCAGATAAATACAGGTAGATGTGAATGACATTACAGACTGATAGTTGAAATCAGCCAAGGTTAAGTATGTGTTTGAGAGTGAATGGAAATTTCTATCTGCTGTCAAATGTCTGTCATGCCTGCATTATACAGTAATACTTTGGCTCTTACTCCATTGATAAAACAGTTTAACTAACTGCCTAATAAACTCTATGCACGCAAGAATCTGTAGTTTGGAAAAAAAACAGAAAGCTACTTCTCTAAAAACGATTCTTTGATTATTTCGTGCAGCACATAAATCCTCATGCAGATCCCCTCCTGCAACTTACAGTAGCATTCATTCTGAGCCTTAGCAATCCCACAGGGTGTCAACACTTGTGCAAAGCAGACAGTAAACATTGGAATCCATCGACGGAACAGATTGAATTTAATTGGTTTTCAGTTTTACGGGGCTTCTCTATTTTTCCAGGGGCTCTGCTGGTCAGAAATGTCAGAGATGGTGATATAATATTTGACTGATATTAATGCATTCACACATCGACACACACACATTTTAAAGTAAGATGGCTTACTGCTCTTGGATTTCAAGCTATGGCGCCACTGGAGGCAATAATGGCGTGGCATACAGCAATATGCCTCCTTTTAATTCATGGGCCAATTTCATGCTTGCACACATCAGCGTATCGATGCCGGCCTGCTCGCTTACAAGCAAATAAATTGGACTGCGTTGCTGATATCTGTAATAGTGTCCTACTTTAAGGAAGGTGGGGAGCAAGCCGTCCTATGTGGGACATTTAAGTTTCATTACTTAAATCCCCATTGGATTGTGTGCTTGAGCCACATTTGAATATGTCACCGTGATATCTGCTGGGGCATTTCACATGTGGTTTAGCAGGAGCCTCAATCCCATTTCATCACAGATGCTTTCAATGCGTTGTTTAAAATGTACTTTGAGATTGCACCTTATGTCAGGATTAAAACGAGGAGGGATTGTGTTGGATCTAATCTCAGGGATGCCATCAGCAGAAAATACTACAGGATCAAATTTTAGTGCAAAACATCAATCTCCCCTGCAGCCTCTGTGAACAAACCATCTTGTGTATAAGCTGACTACTACATCTTGTGTATAAGCTGACTACATCAGGGGCATTTTTCTCAGCTGTCTTTATCAAAGACATGTACATTAACATAGTTAACCATGCAAACTGCATTCAGTGAGTAATGTACTAATGTAACAGCGTTTTGGAAGATGCAAAGGCAGAAGTAGAAAGAAGCTTGTAGAGCATAGAAAGCATCCCATCGAGGGAGGGGTGGGGGATGTACAGATACTTTCGAGGGTGATTTGAAAGGTCCTTTCAACTGTCAAAATTGGTTTCTATCAACCATGATGCCAATGGATTCCTAACCTTTTCCTCACCTTATGTCAAACAGTTGCAGAACAAATGTTCCACATTGTAGGCCCAAAATGGACAAACCCATTTGTTTTGTGTTTGAATCTGTTTCAACATTATCACTCTTGACTCTATGTGTTAAGAGAATAAAGTATCCTGCGATATTCCATTTATTAAAGCCACTAAAGGCCGTTATTGTGAGTATATGAAACACAACAATTTGAGTTTATCACTGGGATATTATTTATTGGCTACAAAATTGTTTGAACTAAAAATCACCAAACAAAGGTTCATAAAGTATTTGGATGTTTTTTGCCTTAAAATATCTTGAAATGGCTTCTTTTGAATTTCCTTCTCATTCTTATTCATCTGATACCAAAGCCTTGGTACCTTTGGTATCACTTCTATCTGAACCAGTTCTCTTGCCCGCTTCCATCGCTGCAACACCTGTAGGTTTGCTGTTTGCCTGGCAAACTGAGGGGGGTCCAAACTGGCTGTGTGGAGGAGCCTTTAAACCGCCTACCTTCTCTGGTTCAAACAAATCCAGACCATTCAGGACCAGAATCTAAAGTTAGAAGGAGGACATACTGGCTGCTGCATTGTTGTCAGAGAAGCCAGCACTTCAACATAGCATGTTTCCTTAATGTCTGATCAAAACAAAAACTGCTCCTTATGTCTCACTCACTAGACTGTCATTCTTTCAACAGGTGATCGTATCCATATTAAAACTGTCTCTTGATCTAACATGCCTATGAAGATGTCTAGCTTTGATGTACCGGAGACAAAAGCGTGCTTAGTCTCATCCATCACTGACAGATGACGATCTCCTCTCTGTGCAGAAGGAAACATAATAAAGGCAAGCGGCTGAATCATGATGCTGGTGGAAAACCAGACAAATGTTCTGTTAACTGGTTCTTTCCTTTCCCTCTCTTGGGTCATGAAATTTGAATTTTTCTTTTTAACAAATGCAAACAGATTTCTGCTGGCTCTGTCAGACGTCAGGTCATGTCTCCCTCCGTCTATGTCTGTATCCATCTCAGACAGATACAAACACATATATACACACTCTCTCTCTCTGCTGCTGTCTCTATCCCACCTTGCTCCATCGCTCTCTTCCCACACTGACACTGGCTTCAGGGTTAGCAGGAGACGGCATCTATCAGCCATCACCGTTCAATCAGTCAACAGACAGATCTGTGCTGTCAGATAAGCCACTTATTGTAATATATCTGAGCTTCAAAACACCGTTATGATCCCACCAATCATAACTAATGCTTGCAGGCCACTAGTCTTTATGATTCATCGGCGATCAGCATGATTCAGCACATTCAGCCACCTGGGGGAAACGGTAACCAAGCAACAAGGACTGGATAAAGGGTCTTCTGAGTTAATGGCTTTACCACGGCCAGCATTGCACCCGACTAATTATTCCTTTCTGTGTCAACATGGCTCGTAAAGTAGGCTCTTCTAGCCCATTAACTTGTAGTGGTGCTTTAAACAACTCTGCGGAGAAGAGAGAAAACTACTTTCAACATGCCTGCACCAACTAGAGCTGTGTTTTCCTACAGGTTGTGCAAATTACTGGCAGAGTTTGAGGACGTAAAGTGTGAGATGAAAGAGTGAGGGGAAGAGGAGGGGATTTTAAACCAGGAGGGTGAGAGTGCCGTCTTATCAGACGTGGATTAGGGAGGCATTAAAGAGTCCAACTTTCTTTTTTACATTTTTATGAGGTCTCAGCTAAACTAAACACTGATAACAAGGCCTGACTTTTTCATACTCATGAATAAAGTTCAGTCTAAATCTGAAACTACATTTACACAAGCTCTTTGACTCGCGTCTTTTCATGCTGGCAGAGCTTCACAGAGAGTTTCCAGACAAGATTATTTCTGTTTCAACAGTTGAGGAAAGACTGGATTCTTAAAAGTACTGGTGGGGCGTCAGATGGCCTAGCAGTTAGTTAGTTAGTTTGCTTTATTGTCTCCCTTAGGAGAAATTTGTTTTGGACACAAGAGAAAGTCGCATATAGCACATCACAAAAAAAAACAAAAAAAACAACATGAGCAAAAAAAACACGAACCCCCCCAAAACATGCTTTTCCTATTGCACATATACCCATACAACATCATTAATTCTATTGCACTGATTATTTTATTGCACTCCTATTATTATTGCACTTCCCTTACCATCGATTTTATTGCACAGTCCCTTTATGTCACACGTCCCATGTACGGAGGCTATAGTCCTTGTGGCAGCGGGTTCAAATCCAGTCATGGCCCTTTGCTGTCATCCCCCACTCTCTCCTCCCACAAGTCCCTCTCTTTCTTCAGCTGATCTCTCCAATAAAGGCAAACTTGGCCAAAATAACTAAATAAAAGTAGTGGTTTAGCAGGATGCCAAGAGGTTACTTTGACATCAGGATAAAATGAGTGCATAATAACTGAAAATATTGCTAATTGAGAAAGCAAGAATGGCTGGCTCCATGAATAAACGGGAGATGCAACATGAAAGAGTTGCAGTAGGTGATTAAAACTCACTTTAACTGTATGCTTAGTTAACTATTGGTGGCCAATTTAGGCCTAAATGTTTAGGCCTATGAGTTTGATGGGTGCAGAAATGGAACAGGAAGGTGCCCATCCATCACCTACGCTGCCTCAGGAGTAGAGGGAGGAGCTAAACTATATAACAGTTACCATTCAAGTTCAACACCCTCAACCTGAACCTGCTAACAGACACTTCAAACATTTAAAAAAGGAACACAAAAGTTAGATTTGGTCAGAAAGAGATGCAAGAAAAAAATAACCCTACTCAAAAAGTGTGAGCAAAAAGCAACAGATGACATCATACCTGTATCCATTAAGTAGAACTGATAGGAAACAAGAAGATCTCTTGACTAAGCAGGGGACACATGCTGCAGTGCAGAGGGAACAAGACTTCACAATATGACTCAATGACTGTTTATGACTTAAAGCTTTAGAGACTGAGTGCAATGTGTCATATTCTGAAAGAGAGTAAAACAAGAGGCACCACAATATGCAACTAAGAGCTTTGAGTCGAACAAAGGACCTGTTACCTACTAAAACTCAGATGAAACTCTGGGTTCTTTACTAAGTATAAATTGAATTCTACCACAATGATCTTTTAGTTTAGATTCATCTTTGTATGCATCAAAGGCTAAAATAGACCCTGCAGCCTCCATTAGCTAGCTCGACAATAACCCATACAATAATAGGAGGTGAGCAGTCTGTTAATGTGACAATATTCACAGCAACCAGTGAAAGGATTCATCTCCTCTATGACAGCAGAATGGATCGCTCTCTAAAGGCAGAAAAAGGAAATGATCGACCAGTCTGAGGGAGAAAATGTGAGATAACAGTCATTTGGGTTGCAGCTCAGGCGGTCGTAGCTGAAGGAAATAAGTGGACCTCGCCTAAATTAGAATTCCAATCGCAGTTTTGGTGAGGAAGGTAAGGGTTTGACTGATGCATATCTCCTACTCTGGCTGATGGATTTTGGTGTGGCTGGAGAGCAGGAAGAAATGAAGGGGAGGGGAGGTAGAATGACATTAAGACTGAAATAGGAAATCGAATTGGAGCAGTCTAATTTCTGGGGCAGGCATCATAGTCCAGCTCATATGGTGCTCTCTCTTCCTCTCTGCCACAGGGACTGGGGGGTGACGGATGGACGTCTCACTTGTAATGGTTCCCATTTTCGGAGAGCAGTATAATACTGGCCGACGGAAGCGTCAGCAGCATCTGATAAATCATAATCTAAGTCAAATTAGGATCCATTATCATCAGGAGGCAGGGGGGCCTTTCACTCTGTTTCGGGGCTGCATCGGAGGAAAATGAGACTAGCGGCATCTTGTGACAGCAGGCAATTTTGAGAGAGAAAGAGTGAGTGGCTGATGTATGATTGCCATGGTAATGCGTGTGCAAGATGCCAGGGAAAATGCTCGACAACGGCTGGCAAAGCCATGTTCACAACACGAGCCCGTTCTCATGTGCATAGAAAACATCAAGAAAGACAAAATTTATATACATGAATATGTGTCAAGATGCTTCACATACTATACAAATGTTACACATTGTTTTTTTTGTTCCAGTAAATACATAAAATGTCAAATGATGACACATGCCCAGTCATATCTCTACAGCATTTGAGTTCTCAAATCCTCCCATGCACAATAGCTGAAAACAGATTTGTTTTTCCAATCAATCTCACAGGGGAATGGAGCTGAAGTGCAGCGCTAGTTCAGCACGCATTCATTAAAAACTGGGACTCTACACACGAGCTTCATAAAATATTCAATATACAGTAGCTTTTAGAGGCAAGGACTTGTTTTCCAGACCACCAAAACAAATGAGATTTAATGCAAAAATACAAAGTTAAACACCAAATCACTTTTGTGATGTGTGGGCACCTGAAGCTCTACGGCTGGATGCTACTTGGATTTGTTTTTTTGCTACATCATTTCAACAGCCATCTCCCTGAGCTTGTATCTCACTGCAATAAAAAACAGAAACACAATGGACTTCACTGTAAGTGGGTGTTTGGAGCGAATCAGCCTTGCACAGTAAAAAAACGCCATTGGCTGTGTTCGTGAATGATGTTGCTTTGGGTAATGGTGAGACTAAAAACAGTCTGATCCAGGAAGTCTTTGTTGGAGTAACAGATAACCGCACTTCAGGGCTTATCAGCCAACAACACAATGCACACTGCTCTATAACACCATGAGAAAGGATTTTGCAAACGTCAAAACGTATCAAGAGTCAGCTTAATTGTTTTGACAGACAACCTACACTTTTTTTTTCTAAACAAAGCTTTTTATGTTGTCAACTGTGTCGACCTAGTTTCCATATTTCTACTTATGTATCATAATAGGGTTGTGTATTTTCACACAGTGGTGTTGTCATTTTGCACACGCCGTGATAATCTAGTGATTTCTTAAACATTTACTCAATTCTGCTCCGAATCACAGCACACAATGAGATCCACAATACCAGCAGTTCATTGCAGTTAGTAAGAGTTTCTGAACTCTACATCACAACACGGCTCACGCATGCTGTCACAGGTAAACACATAGCTCTCTGGATACAAGCTGTAGATGTAGAGATAGTGTCAATACGTTACAGCCAAGTGCCAACCTCTGGTGTTGGAAAATGACGCCAAACGAGTTAGTACAAAAACCTACAGTTCATTGAGCGCCCACTGGAGGACTAAACACATTCACAGCCCTGTTCACAAATGTGCTTGGTCTTTATAGCTGCTTACTTCTGTGGTGGTGGTGGGGGGGGGGGGGTTGTGAAGGATAAGAGTTCTTCATAATTAGGTTAGTGGCTGTCCTGACTGCAGGGCGGATGCATTGTAGCTGTTCTTCAGGAGGCTAATGACCCGTCTCAGCTCCAGCTCTTTGCCGGTCGTTGACTGAAAGTTAGGTTGAGACAGCATTTCCAACATGGCGACTGCCATCGACAGGCTTCAAACGCAGCCTTAAGTAACCAATACTTGACGTCTCTCAGGCCCTTGTTTACTAACAGTCTATGGCTACACCTCAATGACACTCGTGCAGAGCTTAAGTGGAAACTTAAAAAGCAGATTGACTGGAGATGAAGTGATTTTGATTCATTTTTCATTTGGTGATTGAATTTGTGATTTTAGTAAGAGGGCCAACTACGCTGTTAATCAGCTGCCGAGAAGCATTTTCAGACCTGGGGAACCTTTTCATTGTTCTAACAACAGCTGGAGGACAATGCCCCTCTCTCTTGTGTTTGCACCTCAAGGACGAGGGCAGTTCTGGAGCCTACATTTAAACAGACTTTAAAAAAACCCATCTGCAACAGCTTGTAATGTTAGCAGTGAAGAACAGACCAAGGCATGGACAAACTGACCGGCCATTAAGTCTAAATGTGCAGGTTTCTCTTTTCATGTCATTAAACCAACAACAAATCAACAACACACAACTCTGAACAAGGTCCTACTCTAAAGTGTATGTTGTGTTGCCTGGTTCACATCTTCTATGTTACTATTATTGGGCAACTGATTTAGCTTTTTGTGTAGCTAGGTTATACCTTCACAGACGCTCAGCTCCTAAGATTTGTGAAACTACTTTCTTACTTCAAATATTGACTTCTAATTAACCTTCTGCTGGTGGAACAGATGTTTGTGTTGTTTAACTTCACATCTGTTAGCCGAAGTCTCCTGAGTCCTGCATCATGTTGCAGGAAATCCTGGGTACCCTCCTCCTTGTTCTCCACCAACAGATCCCACAGAACCAGCTGCGGCTGAGAATGCCAGCAGGAACAACACACTCTCATAAAGACTATCCTGCTTCTCTGATTCAAAGGAGGCCCACCATGAAACATCCAGCAAGTTGCAGACACTTCCTCCTCCCTCCCCTCCACCTCTTCCTGGCTTTCAACTCGAAGCCTCTGCATTGTGCTGACTGCTGAGACTGTTCACAGGTGAGAATTCTGCAGGTTTTGGTGAGTCAGGGGGAATTATTTCTTGAAAGACAGAAGAAGCGGAGGTAGAGTGGAAAATCTCTCTTTTTGCCACCATTTGTCGAGTGGTACGGTTGCTCTGTAGGCAGATATAATGCTGCTGCTGTGCGTGAGATTCTTTCTGATTTATTACCTGGAAACTAAGAAATGTTCCTTTAAAGCCTTGAACTGCTGCAGAACTACAAAAATATTTACTATGAATGTTCAATTGACAGATTAGGACTATAAAGCCGCCTCAGGCCTGCTCACTTTCCCAGGATATGGTCGTTGACATACAGCTACACAGACACCATTTCTCTCCTCTAACAGATGATATACAAAGGACGCCATAAAAACCTCTCACTTATGGAATGACCTCAGAAAAGAAATATTTTAAAACTGCCTGGTAAATGCAGCCCATATGATGGAGCAATAAAAGGCCGCAGTGCTCTCTGCTGTGAACAGGTGATACAGTAAATCCCCTCGAGTGTCTGTCTGGAGAAACCCCCGACCCTCCCCACCCAGACCACTGTCTGCTTCCTGGCAGACAAAGCTCCCCGACTCCTGTCAAAACATCTCCTAACTAGGTAGCAGGGGCTCCAGTCGTCCCCTGATGGAGGGCTGACTGCACCCACACTGTGCCGAGGTCTACATGAGTGTGTGAGGACTCTGGAGGAGACGCAGACAGGAAGAGTTGACAGGGTGACTACATTATAGCTGTGTGTGTCTAAAGTCTGCATATAGATGTGATGTCTCTGCTCTTTGTTTCTTCCCTGCAAACCCGGGATAATTCTGGAGTTTTCTTTGCATTTTCTGCTTTAAGTTTTCGCTAAAACGTTAACGATAGGAAGCTAAACTTAACTAAACTAAGACGAACAAAACAAAACGAAGCCAAGTGATGCATTACGAAACAATTTAATGTCTTCTTAGGGAAATGTGTCTTAGACTCCAGTGCTGCACACACTGAGCTGCCCAATAGGATCAATTGGTGCTTACAGATGGCCAGTTGAAGGCGGGATACGTACACGCCTGTTATACCTCACGAGCAATGTAGCGCACTGATGCACAATGATGGGGCAAAGATGTTACGCATCTGAGCCACCATCGCAGGTAGTAACAGAGGCCGATGTAACTGGGGGAAAGACTGTGGTGATGTATACGTTTGGTACTGGAGAGGCGGAACGGCACCGTGTGTGTGTGAGTGCATGTCTGAGTGTGTAAAAGTGAAGCTCCAGCTTGCTTTCACACAGCCATGATGAACTGTGAATTCAGACTCTTTGACAACATTTTCATGCAGTTTGGGATGCAATGTGGCGAAACTTTATTACGACGCTGTCGCAAAAAACTATAGAACAAAACACAAAAACACAAGCAAATTATTTTCAACAGAATTGATGTAAAGCTGAGCAAGTCTCTTAGAGATTAGATCCACACTATTGCCCAATAGAGTCAACTTAGAAAACACAATATATCTAAACAATTCACTAAATATTGATTTTGGAATGATTTTATTGTTCAGATATATTTCTCCTGCTCCGCTTTTAGATTCTATTTCTGAAACTGTATGAAAAGCATTGTTTTACGCTGTATCCTTCTTATAATTAGCCTAGTTAGTAATCAATTAATTCTTGTTAAGTCAAATATATTTATTGAATGTAAATTGTAAAGGGGCTTGCAAATATGGCCACAGCACCTGGCGTTGGTTCTCTCTCCTGTAATTGAATGTCTGCTGACGTTCTTTTGGTTAACCAATTTGTTTTATTCAATTCGGGGCCTTTGCTCAAAAAGAAAGTGTGTAAGTGTTTCTGTGTCTCTGAAGCGATGTCGATCTTCCTATTGTCAAGCTCTTTTTGACTTCATAGGGTAGGGTCACATGCTTTTTTTTCTCTTTTACTTTTTTTTGCCTCGATGTCCAGCAGCTCGTAGTCACAATCCAACAAACAGGCGGATGTTAAATTTGTCACGTTTCTCTGAGGACTGATACGATTGGACAACTAGCTGTATTACTAATCAAAAGTTAGCATTCAACAAAGCTGATAGTTTATTCCATATTTTAATACATTCAACACACGTAGGACAAAACAACAAAGTGCAAATGTGAGCTGGGGTAAGCTTTTCCAAACAATGGGAACTTTTCAGATCGTATTCCTGAAAGTAAAAAGAGGCTTCAGAAATAAAATTAAGAGTTTTTTTTCTCCTCTTATTGCTCTGAAATGTCTGCGATGATCTAAGAGTGGTCTCTGCAAAAAGACACCTGTCATGGTGGGGCTGGAGAACCATAAATAAATCAACTAGGACTTTTTAACAATTTCATCCAATTGTTCTTTGAAGACCCTCGCAGGTCCCTCGCTTTATCTGATGCAACAGGGAGACACACAGGCACCCACGTGAAAGGCGTACAAGAGCAGCCCATCAAAAGAGCACCCATGGAGAACTCAAAGGGTGTCACACAGTCTTTTTTGGCAGATACCCGTCACACTGTTCTCCACGGTTCAAATCCCACTGGGGGGATGGGGGGGGGGGGCCTGTCTATAGCACACTGTCAAGATCCCTGGATGGGAACACCTTATGAAAGCAACAGTAAGAAAAGAGATGAAGGGGAGGGGGGGCTGATGGTGGCTGATAAAGGAGGGGAAGAGGGAAGACAGTAAAGGAAGGAAGGATGAAGAGGAGGGGGGAGGGGGAGGAAGGTTGACGGTGGAGAGAGAGGGGGAACAAAGGAGGAGACTTTGAGGGGGAAAAGGTGATAAGAGGTGTGAGAGACTAAAAACACAGCTCCATACCTTCATGTGGTGAGTTTATTCTGAAAACACGGATCTAAAAGATACTTTTTTGTGGAGTGTACTTCAACCTATCGTAGATTTGATGTTCTGAATAAAAGCACTTGTGATTTTCATGAAGACGTTTTGCTCAAATTAAGAAGAAGATACAAAAATATGAACAGAATATTTATTATACAGATCAAAAAAGGCTTTGGTGGACCGTTTGAGTTGATCACAAAGAGCCACCTTTAATTCATCACCTGTTCTTATCTGCTTCAATAATGGACTACATAGCGTATGTGGAAACAGGAATTACATCGAATGTTGTCAGAGAGACTGGAGCAGAATGTGTTCCTTATCTTTTTCTCACTGTGATAGGATGGCCCATAATGCACTGCTCCTCTAAAGTTTGAACCGGGGTCTGAAAGTAGGTTTTGCATCGATGGACATCGGCCCTTTGGAATTAAAATGAAAGGAGAAAAAAAAAAGCTGGAGAGATAGGGTGTACTTCTCAATGAATGTATAATTCTGATCATTTCTCATTTAAGATGGAGCTGGAGGTTATGAGAGATAGTGACAAGTCAGGGGATGGATGAAAGGAGGACTGGAGGATATAGGAGGGAAATATTTATAGATCAGGGCGGACGGCGAGGAGGAGAGAAGTGATAAGACTGAATGAAATCACAAAAGGAAGAGGAAGGGTCCGATGAGGGCCTTCAGAAAGACTTCAAAGAGATCAGAGTGGATGGAGGATGTCTGCGAGGAGATGGTGCACAGACAGAAATTAAGAATATGGACATGTCTAAGCTAAGTCAGCTACATTTGAAACACCTCTTTATCTTTACATTGAGCACATTTCCAGCCAGTTTAACACAGACAAAGTTTATGTTATGATACTGTAGAGAAGGCTGAGCCCCTCAGGGGGTGCTGAGGAATCGAACGAGAGGGGAGGCAGACGAGGGTGCAGGCTACGTTCTGGCATGAAGTGAATTAATCCCTGGAGGTCCTGCAGCCAGCTGCTGACACAGGCTGGTTTTATAGCGAGCCAGCGGGCCATAAATAAGGCATTATGGGTATTGGGGGGGATGTGCTGGGCTTAATAGTGCCACTTTAAAAGGCCCTTTTTGCCATTACTTCTGTGTCCAGGCTGTTTGAAGTGATAGGCCGATGTGTGTGTGTGTGTGTGTGGAGCGGTGACCTCAGTGAAGCAGCGCTGTATTTCAAAAAGGGCCGGCTGAGACATAAGTCATGAAGCCCTGAGGGATGTGACCGTCTCAAGATCATCATCTCCCTCTCTGTCCTGTCTGTCCTGCTGTGAATCAGATTGTAAGAGCTGTTTTCAAACAGTTACTGATAGTGGTCATCTCACTGAGTAATAAGTATTTTACATTGTGCTGTGTTGGCATGGAGTGTTAAGCCCTTTTCAGACTGCGCGCCCCTGTGACGTCTCGCCTTTGCTGTGAATGTGATGGAAGAGGGGACGAAGCAAGAGTACAGAGGAATGTTTGGGTTGCTTTTCAACAGTCCAATATTCGTTAATTGGTGGAGCTAGTTGATTTGGCCGGGCAAAAAATGAATCTGTTGTTGATTTACTTTGAAATATTTGCAGCTTTTAGGACTGCGGCCTTGTACCTACAGTATGTCAGAACCTCAGCAGTGCAGACAGTCAGAACAACATCACTCCCTCCTGAGGAGTGTCAATGTCATTTAAACGATTACAATACAAGTGCAGTCTGCACCAACTGCATCTGTTAAAGACAAACAAATCACAGGGTAACACAGCCTCAATATGATATCTCATATTTAAATTCTCGCTAATTAGTTAACCTAGAGGAAAAAAAGCATTGGCCCCCTGTGGCTCAGTTGGTAGAGTCGGTCGTCTCTAAACCAGAAAGTCTGGGGTTCAGCTCCTGCAGCCACATGTCTGATGTGTCCTTTGGCAACACACTAAACCCCAAGTTGCTCCCGCTGCTTCGTCAGCGGCGTATAACTGTGTATGAATGGATCCGTAACTATTGATGGTCACTTTACAGAGAAGCCTCTACCATCAGTGTGAATGTGAAGGTGTGACCTGCGGTGTAAAAGAGCTTTGAGTAGTCAGAAGACTAGAAAAGCGCTATATAAGCTCAAATCCATTCACCATAAAGATGAGAAAATAAAGAACTGAAAAAACAAAACACTTTGACCTTATATATAACTACCACCTGAGAGGCTAACTATTAGGTATCACTTTGACTCTTTTAAGGAAATGAATCAAACACAGTTCAGTATTTGACATTTCCATGAAGTGTATGTTCTCTGAGTTTAGTCTAAAGTGGATCATAGCCAGTTTTGCAAATATCGGGTTTGTTTCAGCCCTCTCAGGGTCAGATGGGTGGAGCCTACCTCACAGGACAAGGTAATCAGTGTCAATTATCTCAAAGTATCATTAACATGTAATTCCATTTAGTACACTTTTCTGTAATTAACCATGTTTGAAATGTATCTGCCTTGCCATGTGTGGTTGACCCCGCCCCTCTTGTGCTCCCATGCGTGCATGAAAACAAACCCCTCGAAGTCATTTGCAAAATGTATGCTGCATGATCCGGATCTGGTTTGCAGGAAGAGTCCTGCTTGTAACGCACTAAAGCCTAAACTAACTATTAACATATGAATACCACTTGTCATACCTTCTCCTGTGAGTGTTCGGTCGCTGCGTTTTCAAGGTCCACGGAGCGTGAAAAATCCAGAAAATTTGACAGGATACACGGGTTAGTTAATTCCAACATGTGTTTTTTTTTTTTCTAAAGCGAGACTGACACCAATGCCCTCTGAAAATAACTCTGGGAACATGACAGGGATAAATGAGTATATGTGTCTGGATTAGTGTTAGTGATGGAACATTCACAGCCAAATCTACTGTTTTTAGACGGATTAGACGGCAAAATCTGGATGTGCTACATACGGCATTAAATGTTAATATACGGAAATACCTGCTAAAAAAGCATAAGCTTCCTTTTGTTAAGGATTACTTGTCTCTTAATGACACAATATGGGTTTTAAGTAAGAGACCTATAATTTGACATGCAAGTGAGCAAGAGGAGAATGTGTCTCAGGAGGAAGAAATGCCAGAACTTTGTAACACGTGCTGGTTCACTCTTTGGAAATCAGAGCAGGAGTTAATTAATCCCTTTATTTTTATCCTTTCAGGTTTTTTTAGTCTTTACCTCATTTTGACAAGAGCCTTTTTTTTTTGCTTTAATGAGGATTTCTTGATGACTGAGCTCTTAAAATATCAAGAACCTTTCTCCTTAAAGAAACTTCTTCAAACAATGAAATACAGACACACAAGTTTAAAGGTCACATATTAGGCAAAATACACTCTACCAACTCTAGTGTCTCTAGTCTGTCTACAAACCCCCCAATGATGAGAAAAGTCCATCCTCTCCGTCTTTTGCCTGCTCCACTTTTCAGAAAATGTGTGCTCAAACAGGCCGTTGGGAGATTTTCCCTTCATGACATCACAAAGGGCAGTAACCCCTCCCCCCAGGTGGGTGACACTCCCACAGCTAGGTGTTTGTTCTGCCTTCAAAGCGTAAACAATAGGGTTCTGAGCAGAAATAGAGGGGTTTATAGGCATGATCAAATACAGGATCAGAGTGGATTTAGAACAAGAAACTTCACACACATGTTTTGTGAAGCTCTGAGACTTATTTAAAGTTTTTGAAAAGGAGGAGAATATGTGACCTTTAAAACAGGTAGACTAGAGTGACTGAAGATGCAAATGCAAGACCAGTATAAACCACAACCTTCAATCAAGACAGCAAAATGGTGCTTATATTTCCCCAGCAATGAAAAACGACTCCTGTGGTTGAAGACTGATTACAGAGGACAGAATGTAACCCTGGAAACTCTTGATTTCCTCAAATGATACAAGATTTGAGTCAAACAGCAGTTGAAAGAAAGAGAGATGGTTTCTGAGCAGGCGGTTGTCATCACGTCTTCCGGATTTCAGCTTCAGAAATCAGATCCGCCAAGGTAAGGTCAGGACAGCCCTCCCCAACCTCTGTGCACCGTGAGTGGGCTCCTCTGCCACTGGAGCTCCCCTCATGGGACAGATCGTTTACTCTGCATTCTCTCAAAACCACGTATGCAAAAGTATGAGGCGAGAAACACAAAGGCTGACAAGTCTATACCCATTCCTCTTTTTTTAAGTGAACCCAAATTAATCTGTTAAATTGATAACGCAAGAAAGTATTTCAATACGTGACCAACATTTGAACTCATTGTTAAAGAACATATCATTGGCCCACAGTTGTCAAATAAGAGGATTTGATGCTGTTAAGGATTTTAATCCATCCATCCATTATCTATACCGCTTATTCCTGTTCAGGGTCACCGGGGGCTGGAGCACATTCCAGCTGTCATTTTCATTTACAAGCTTGAGGCGGGGTTACACCCTGGACTGGTCACCAGTCAATCAAAGGGCTGACATACAGAGACAGACAACCAGCCACACTCACATTCACACCTTCAGTCTAATTTACAGTCACTTATTAACCTAACGAGCATGTGGGAGGAAGCTGGAGTACCCGGAGAGAACCCACACATGCACGGGGAAAACATGCAAACTCCACACAGAGAGGCTCCTGTCAGACGGGGATTCAAACCAGGAACCTCCTCTATGTGAGGCTAATCACTGCACCACTGTGCAGCCTCCAATGTTTTAAATGATATCCTTGGTTCTTAAGAACTTTGATGGCTTCTAACCATCTTTCTCAGTCAGAGTAGACGGCTGTTCACTCAATGAGTCTGGTTCTACTCAAGGTCTCTGCCTGTTAAATGGAAGTTTTTTAACTTGCTTATGTTGTCAAATTCTTGCTTTTTCAAGATTTTTTGGGGGATTTTATTGTAGAGATCAGGACCGTGGATATAGTTGGAAATCAGAGAATGAGAGAGAGTGGGGAATGACACGTGAGAAAGGAGCCACAGGTCGGATTGGAACCGGGGCTGCCAGCTTGGAGAACTTCAGCGTCTGTAAATGGAGCGCGTGCACTAACCACTACGCTACCGGCGGCCCATTGTTGGGCATCTTAAAGTTATATTGAAGAAGAGTATCCTTGTGTTTTTGTAAAGTGTCACAAGATAACTTCTGTTATAAATCCGTACTTTATAATAAAAATAAAAGTTGGCTTGGGCTATGGATTTTTCATCGTTTTTAACACAGTTTTTTAAAATTCATTCAAAACAAAAGCAGATGAATCCAAAAATTATTCAATCATACAATGTTTAGTTCTTTAAGTCTGTTACTCCATGCCCTTTAGCAACACCTCCTCACTCTGAAATGTATTCTGGATAAAGAGCAAGAGATGCAAAACCCTGAAACATCCCAGAATCAAAGTGACAGTCTTGACAAAGCCGAGTTAAATCCCCTCTTGATGCAGTGATCTGCTGACATTAGGACACGTCTGCACACAGCTGACCGCTGACAGTGAGCGATGAACGGCAGGTCGGAAAAAAAATCTGCAATCAATACAAATCTACATAACTCAGTCCATGCACGCCATCGATAACGCCTCCGAGGTGAAACCCACCCGCTCTGTCTTTTCATCATCTCAGCCAACCACAGTGTGTCGCTGAGGTCACACGACTCAGTGCTGTCTGATTAAAAATAAAATAAGAATTCAGTAGATTTGTAAATGAGGGGGGTCCTCGCTGTGATTGGTTGCAGTGATTTGCTAGTAAGTGGAATGAGTAAGAGTCTGTGTGTACCCGCCGTGTGGCTGTGACATAAATCAAGCGTTAAAAGGACAGTCACTGGGACTCCAGCGCATATTGATTCGTCATTATTTGTGCTAACAGGCCTGAGGGGAGCGGGGGGAGGGGTGGTGGTGGATGTGTTGGTAATCTATTGGTGAAGATCGATAGGTCTCGCACAGGTCTGGCTGGTCCACTATGTCACTCCTCTTACGTATTCAACTCCTGCGCAGGAAAACAATGACCTGGTACAGCCGAGCAGCGCTTCCCAACTTGATCCTCTCAAAGTGAAGCGATGACTTCTCGACACAGGCTGCACACGTGTTCAGATTGTGAGCAGTTTAACCACAGGGTGATTCTTCCCTCTCAGATTATTTTAAAGGTTACTTAATGAGAAAAAAACAGTCTTAGGGCCTGTGTCCACCTTTGTGCCAGCTTCCTTTGGAAAGAGCGTTTGCATCAGCAGGCGGTCGCCCGCAGAAAAGGTGCAGTACCCAGCGTCCTTTTTCTGAGCACTCTACCTTTTTTGTGCAGCTGCTCCAAGCGCTTCTCGTTGAAAATCGTTCACCTTCTCAGAAAGGCACTATGGATGTCACTGGCAGCGGGGCTGTCATTTTTATTAAGCTCATCATCCAGACAAAGTAGGAGGGCAACAATCCTCCGTTTGATGCTCAAGAAAACGATCTTTACATACAGTAAAAATCAATAAAGTGTCAGTCATACGGACGTTGACAAGATAAGGTAAGGTAACTTTATTGGTACCCGTAGGTACAGTAGATTTGGTAGAGACTGTTGTCATAGAGACAAGACACATGAGCAGCGAAGAAGTGCTTCATCCAAGTGCTCGCAGATTTCCTGCACAGCCAGCGCTTTTCTGCCAGGATAAAAAATGCCAGGTGGACTCAGGCCCTTTACCCTATGAAAACAGAGCACCAGCCTTAATGCCTTGAAGAATAGAGTTTGCATTATTCTGTTTTAATTGATCTTAAAACAAACGCACATCGAGAGCGTAATGTGCAGTCAAGGTTGAACTGATTTCAGGGGCGTGAAGTATTTACAGATTCTCCAAAGAACTACAAAACCATGAGCAAGAACGCCAACAAAGGTACAAGAAACTACAAAACGCGTTTTCATCTGTAAGAGCATGTCTCTGAAAAAATAAAAAGACGATTCTATCTTTTAGCTTAGTACACATTTGAAGAAAATGGATGCACTAAAACACCTTAAATACATATATGAGCAAAAACACCAACACAGTCAGTGGCAGACAATACGTCAGATTTCTAATGGCTAAGAAGAAGAACGTTTACTCTTCTATCTTGCAAATGTAGTAAGACATAGTGAAATAATGGAAGTCCTCGTATATAAAGACACACAGAAGAGGAAAATATATTCACAGGAAAAAATTGCCACGGCTCATCCACAGAGTGGAAAAACTTTCCCTGCATTACCGCCAAGCAAGAAAGCTGTCAACACTTCATAGCTGCTTCCTTCTCCTCCACTAAACTATCACTCTCTTCCTCCGTTAATGTCTCTGGAGACTGTTTGGATTGAAAAACAAAACCTTCCATTTGAAATCTCTCCTTCTCCCCCCTACCCCCTCCACCTCCTGGCAGTTCTGACACTGATGGTCTGCTGGGGGCTGAGGGCCACCCCTCGAGCTGCCTGCTTCATGTCAAAGCTCCGCAGGTTGACAGCATCTGGAACAGGATACGTGGAGGAAGAGAGGAAGGTGGTGGCCTGACGTCTTGAAAAGATCAGGTAATGGGTGCTAATTGAGATCCCTTTAATCTCAAACGTTTCCTCCATGTGTGTGATTTAGGAGTCAAATTACCCATCAAAGGGACGGCATTAGCCTCCCCTGTCATCAGGCCATGTCATTACAAGTCAAACGGGTATCAGTGTCACAACATTCTCATTGATGGGCAAATAAAGAGGAACGAACGGGCAGTTCCTAATACACACGCAGCTCCCTTTTTCCTCTGACAACAAGCCTGTGTTGGAAAGCTCAAGTGATGTAATCTAAAAGATATCATTGACTTCTTTGTTCGAGGTGGTAAGATGTATTGATGTAAGGAATAGCCCTGCAAAAAATGATCATCTCAGCTCTTACTGATTAAGACCCTCCTCAGCTCCAGCTCCTTTTACTCCAGCCTATTACGAGGTTTGGCTGAAAGTTACTTTTCCTTAGGCGCCTTTGTGACAGTTGTTACACTTACTGCTTTTTTGTAACACAAGCAGCTTGTTTGAATGCAAATTAAACCCTCCATGATCACTTTTTCTCCAAAGTGTACACCAAGAAAAAACTGGATTGTAAAAAAAGAGTCATAACATGCGACAATTCTCGGTCATCATCTGCATTCAAAGAACAACCTGTGAACCTTTGTGGAAACAGAATCAGAAGAAAGGCTCGCAGGCCGACAGTTCCCAGCTTTCATTCTCTCTTCACCGCATGTCATAGCTCTGCAACGCCCACTGCCTGACGAAGACATGCCTCTTGTGACCCAGTGCTGAAGTATTAATACACTTCCTCACAATGGCAAATTTGCATAAGCAAATGAGGGCCAAAAGGAGTGATTAGGTTTTGTTCCGACAGTTATTGCTCTGGCGAATCTCCGCCCAGCAGCTGTTGGCCTCATTCACAGCAGCGCTAAGTCATTTCGACGCTGCCACAAAAGGGCGATAGATCGCAGATATCACCATTGAAATACAGAGCGTTGAAATAAAAGATCCAAACACGCTGATGCACTCTGCTAGGATCCTCAGAGCAGAGTCTAAAAAGAGCTCGGAGAGTCTTCTGTGGCACTCCTAATTAGTTTAATGAGTTTTTTCTTCCTCGACCACAGTTAGATCATCGCATTTAATTAAATAAAGACAACAACTTTTGGAGCTGTGTGTATGGAAATGTGCGTGTGTGTGGAAGTGGGCGGAGGATAATTACATTGAAGTCCCTGAAACACGGGGTCTCTTAATCCCAAATGCAGTTACACTTATTAAAGTGGGGAGGGGAAGGAGGGGTGTGTGTGTGGAAACAACAGGGGCCCATTTCAATTCAGAACACAAGAAAAAAAAAAATCTTGTGATTTATCTCATTGGCAGCCGGTCGTCTTGTTCTGTAAGCGGTCCCGCCAAATTAAAAAGCAGCCTCTGGGTTGGGGTATCCAATGCTGATGCACCAAAATGCTGCTCAGTGCACCGCTGAGATTTCTGGGTAAATTACAGACTGTTATTTGTCTCTATAGCTGTTTGTTTCTTCAAGAACAATCATATCTACTCCTCACAGAAATCCTCATGTAGTGACGTTAAATTAGGTTTGACATTTTGAAAAGGAGTGCAAATTGGAAAATTGTTTGGAATGACTTATAGAGGCGCTTCTTTAGGGAGTTTTACGTACTTTATGACCGTACATAGCCCTGATGTTATTTACGGCAAACCCTGTATGAGTGTGTTTCCTCTTTGCACATATTAGATTTATACGTGTAAGTTCGGCTCGTTTATATTGATTGTGTTTTTTCACGCTGCATATGACATCCTGGCTTCATTTGTAGGTACACATTTTTCGGTGACTTCTGTGATTGATCATGTGACTGTGTCTATGTGTATTAAAGATGGCGCTGTACAATGAGACCCTAGTCTGACGAAGAGCAGGTGTGCTCAAAACGTCACCCTGGTGAAATAGAGCGTCCCTAATACAGCTGGACGTGTAGCACTGAGAGACCTCATGACCGAGGCCACATAACTTGATGATATCAGAGAGCAGTATTGATGAGGGGATGTTCGCTCAGCACAGGAGAAAGTTTTCACTTTAGTTGTACATATTGCATCACACTTTGTCAAATTACATCCATCAAAACCTTTTTAATATTCAAAAATGTGTCCTTCATACATGGGATGGAAAAAAAGAGGCTTTTTAGGTCGGGTAGAATCAGTTTTATCAGAACCAGTTCTCTTGTCTGCGTAAGGGAACTCTCATCCACAACCAATTTTCCACATTTCCTTTTTTCCTAGCATTTCCTCTCTCACTCGAGACCCCAAACCTCCTCGCTCTTTTTTCCTACCTCCCTCTCTCGGCATCTTTTCCTCTCTGCACAAAATAAAAACCAGTTGTGGAGATACAGGCTGCAGGTCCTGCTGGTTGAGCTCTGCTGACAGCTTAAGAGGGACTCCCTCTTTTTTTCTCTGCCCTCCATGTGGGAAACCTGAGGCCTCAGCGCTGTGGGGAGCACGCTGGGATGAAGACAAGCCTGGGAGGCCCAGCTCCACTTCCTGGAATCTCTCACACACAACCACACACATCTATTGACTTATGCAGCCGCAGTTATGAAGTCTGCATCTCAGACTGGAAATACTCAAGATTTGCAGCTGTTGGAGAAGAAGACGGTCATATTTAGTAATATCAAAGGTGTTATAGAAATGGTCAATATCTTAGATCTTGAACTTGTTTAGCCGTTTCTAGTCTTCTGACTACTCAAAGTGCTTTTACACTGCAGGTCACACCTACACATTCACACCCTGATGGTAGAGGCTGCTGTGCCCATCAGAGGTAACTAACACCTCATGCTGCTGCAGGAGCTGGGGATCAAACCCTCGACCTGCCGGTTGAGAGACGACAACTAATGTATGGATATTCTAAAAAGATCTGTTTTGTTATGAAAACCAGACATAAGAGTCATGTGGTGCACATTTCCATCTTCCATGTGCAGACCACGTTTGTTTCGTGCATTTATCAGATGCTTCAATCAGAAGCCTCTTATTCTGACAACTAAAGATTTGATCCTTTTATTCCTGAGCCAAGACGGCAGCCTCCTGACTGTTGAGCCAATCCATCAAACATCACTTCATCCTTCATTACTTTACATGTTCATGCACGCACAGACAAATCCACGCAGAGCCCGTGTCACAGTCACGGTACACTAGTTGATGAAAAAGATTCACAGTTTGAAATTGTTCTGGCCAAGCAATCAAAGCATAAAAGCTCTCATCCCCTGAGGATAACCGCAACAATCCACCAGTTCACATGGCGGGTGGTTCCCAGTAAAAGGACAGAGCGCTCTGTTGCTGGGCTGTTTGACTCGGAGCTGTTGCAGAGCATCACATGAGAGAAAAAGCCTTTGGGCGGGCGTCATATCTAAGCATCGGAAAATGGAACATGGGGGCCAAAAGCCTTTGTGGAAGTACAAATCCAGAGCAACATTATGAGAGGGAGGAACACGACACGGAGCGCTAATGACGGCAAATAAACATCGCACAAAAGAGGATTCCTAATCACCACTGCACTGGATAATACCCCAGGGGAGTAAAGGGCACGAACAAATAGCACACAGTTCCCCTGCTTCATCAGAATCTCACTTTATTCTTCTCTTTCTCACACAACAGAGATGATGTTACCCATGAGCGGCATAGCAGACACCCCATGCTGCGCTTTTCATATGGAGCGCTTTGCTATCACTAACCATTAACCAGAGCCTGGACGGCACAGTGATTCTCACAACACTTCAAAGACAAAAAGCTGAAGATTCAATTGCTTTAATAGGCCCCGGGCAAAAACGCACACTTCAACCCGTCAATAATATGTCATAGGCTATTTCAAGACGAGCGCACTGATGTAATTTTTATGTAGTGCAAGATCACGTCTTGTTGAAAAGTCGGGGGGTGTAAGAGCTTTGGATGTGTGCTGGGGAAATAAAGATGGAAGAGATGAGTGTGTGTTTTCTGGTAATGAGCTGCCGCAGAAGAAAGAAGGAGGCGAAGAAGACAGACGCAGAGCACAATCACAGCTAATCAAATCCCAGCCAGGCTCCCTCTGTTCCAAAAGGGAGGACAATCTGGAATATCTTTATTTCAAAGAGGATAGTGCTGCTGGTGGCGTGATGAAAAAGTTTCCTCAGCTGCCCTGTGGTCTGTCATGTGCATGCAAGTGTGTTTTCTCATTTCCCTCTTTCCTACAGACTCTGATCCAATAATAGTGGAGTCGAGAAGTGATGCATCCTGAACGATGCTGCAGCTGTAAAATAAAGGGAATCTGGAGTCTTGTGTCTGAGGCGTAAATAAAAGGGAGACCTTAAAGTTGAAGCATCTTCACACTGTCTTCACCTTTTCAAGCCCCCGCCGCTCCGAGTATTTTGTCAAAAAAACGAGAGCGACAAGAAAGACAATGTCTGACGATGGGTGGAGGAGAGCAGGAACACGAAGTGCATAAATACATTATTAGGCACTGTTGCAGAGAAGAGGAGGAACAGGAGCGTGAAATTTTCAGAGAGGATGCTGCAACACGCTGTAACTCCCGGCTAACTCTTTCACTGCATCCCTAATGACTCGACTGTTTCATATGCATCGTCAAACAAGTCTTTGTTGCCTCCCCTCGATTACAACCAAAGTCCCCGCTTACACTCTCCTGGAACATTGTTGTACAGCTCCTGCTGTGTTTCACGTTTGTAATAAGGTCATCACAGCGTAAAACAAGACCAAAAAATAGCATTACTGCCTAACGGTTGTGTGCCTCAGCCATACAGTCCAGTGCATCTTACATCAGTCAGTGTTTCCCAATTTAGAAAACTGTAGTGATGACTACAACTGGAGAAGTTCTAACACATTAATTAACTGGACGGACATACAACAACAGAAATACGTGTTAATGGGACTTCTGGGGTTTTTGAGGCCGGCTTCAAGAACTGCAGTTATTTTGCACCTCCTCATTGGCTTCACATTTCAACAACGAGGCAGTCAACAGTTTTTACTTATCCTGTTAGATATTTGTATTTAAACGTGTCATGATTGGTTTGTCGGCTGCACGGCGGTGCAGTGGTTGGCGCTGTTTGCATGTTCCCCCCGTGCACGCGTGGGTTCTCTCCGGGTACTCCGGCTTCCTCCCACAGTCCAAAGACATGCTTGTTAGGTTAATTTGTGACTCTAAATTTGTCCGTAGGTGTGAATGTGAGTGTGGCTGGTTGTCTGTCTCTGTATGTCAGCCCTGTGATTGACTGGTGAACAGTCCAGGGTGTAACCCCGCCTCTCGCCCAATGACAGCTGGGATCGTCTCCAGCCCCCCCGCAATCCCGGACAGGATAAGCGGTAAAGATAATGGATGGATGATTGTTTTTTTTTTTTTAGTTACAGCCAAAATCCTTTGAAAAGGCATAAAGACTATGACTCTTAACCTACGACCAGTGACTTATACTCAGGAGATCCTCGAGTCCAAGAGGATGTTTCCACCTAATTTGAAGATATGTCCTTCAGGTGATCACGAGATATTGTGTTACTAGAATGGGGCAGGATGAGATGTAGGGATGGGGGGTTTACTAAAAAACATAGTAAACTATACACAGCTGTCAGTGGAGCTGAGGTATGGATATGTGAAATCCACCCCTGAGCTACCTGAAAGTAGACCCCTGATATAGATCTGCCAGAATAGAGATCGCAGCAGCTTTGTCATGTATTTCAAAGAGTTCCACAACAGACACATGCCTTTCATTGGTTCAGAGGTAGGGGAAGGAGGATCAACAATGAACAGGCTGTGCTAATAAAAACCAGCAGGCTCTCAGGGTCTGTGGGTCATCCTGCTGTGATTTAAACCGAAAGGAAAATTGGGACATTCCAGGTGGAGCCCCGTACCGACTTTGACACACAATAACACCGTCAAGAGGGTCCGTGACACACGACATCGTCTATCTAGTGAGAGCACACACATCTATAGACACAAAGATAAGTGACCTCCTCTGTAGTTTGACCTACCTGTCATCATCAAACACACTCTATCCATCCTTATTTTACCACTACCAGACTTTTCCACTCATGTGTTTATGTGTGTGATGCCATCATTCAGAGTTGGGCCCCAAAGTATTCAATCAAAATGTTTATTAGATTATATATAATCCTCTTTCCTTCACTCACATACTTCTCAGTATGGCCCAAGTTTTAAGATGAAAGCTGGTGTACGGGAATCTGACTCTACGGAGAAGATAGGAAGTACAGGAGGTTGATTTTCAAAATAAAACATTAAGTTGAAATACAAAAATACAACGCTGCAATTAAGACGTCTTTCTGTAGTCAATAAACTTCATCCTAGGATAAAAAGATTTCTTTTTTAGTCTTTCAAAGATTACAAACATGCCAAAAAGATCTATGACGCTTACCGTGCGACCAAACTTTACCATTTACATTTAATCCTTTTGTTTGTTTTTTGCATATTTCCCCCCCATATCCCCCAATACTTTCTATTTGTCTATAATATCTGCAGTGTTTTTCCTCACCTGCTAATTTAGCATCTCAACATCTGTACCACTCAGCTTTTATCTTTTGTCTGGCACTTCTTAAATCTGTTTACTACGCTTAGGATTCTAAACACTCAGTCACCAGTAGCTGATTTTAACCTTAATCCCAGACTATTGAAACATAAGAATAGCTTTGAAAATGAAATATGTATAAATAAAAGAAAAACCTATCTGCCATGGTGGTCACAGCCAATATTTATCTAGTATTTGGCAGGTGGGAGGTATTTACTTTCTTCTTACTATCTGCTATTAAATAAGGATTCAAAACCTGAAACAATTCAGGAAACAGGAGAAAATCCAAACAAATTCTTACAGCAAAGGTAACATTGTAAAATAGTTTGTTTAGAGTGAAAACCCAAAGATATTCAATCAACCACAACATGAAAGAGAAAAAAGAAGAAATCCTGACATCTAAAAGCTGGAGCATAAGACATCACTGCACAAAAAAAGTGCATATACAAGACATGCAAGTAAAAGACTCTCTCCTCTCCCACACACAAACACGCACACACATACACAGGGGATTGTGCTCGTACAGCTGAGTGATGTAAAGTACCATCTCCCTGACACCAAATGTGGGTCAACAGCCTTTTAGGGTCAGACTGAGCTCTTAGCCCCGCACGCTGCTCTTGTGCTTTAAGCCCAAATGGCCAAGGGTTCCCCCACTTACACTCCCCCAATCCCCCACTGTGACAGACTGAATCCCACTCCCAGCGGGGGACAAAGCAGAACACGTCACGCGAGCCTCGCACCATTACTGCAACACTAATGTGCAGCATACTGTCGGAGTTAGCCCGTCTGCGTTTAAGCTCGTTCAGAGTGCTATTAGGAATGTTGGCAAATTCTTTGATCTGATGAATTTTAAATACCTTAAGTGGATTCCACTGGGATATTTGTGACACTAATGGCTGCACTACCACCAGCATGTTTGATACTCGAACCTATCCTTCTCTTATGATGGCTTTACACTCTTTAAAGTGAATCATCAGTGTTGGTAAACAAAGGTCTTATGACTGTTTGTCTAGTAAAAAAAGGGGGTAATACTTGTCTTGCGTGCATTCAAAGCTCTTAAGTTTTCTACATGATGTGTTTCTCTTTCTAGGTTGGCTTCATCTTTGGTTTTTGTTTTTGTCATTCAGCAGCACTTATAAACTGCATGTGAGATTACTGTTCTCTGTGCTTGACATTTGAAGAAAAGTCCACGCTGAGGGGTTTTACAGTCAGACAGCCAGACTGGCTCCAAATAGGAGAGAATGACATCATCAGACATGGTCAATACTGGGTGGGGATGGCCCTCAGACAGTCCCTGACCACACACACAGACACACACAGAAACTTGACCCTAATATTTGTTTTGCTGAAACTCATTAACGATATATTTATCTTTCTATCATCTGCAGGCTGCTGACATGTTCTCTCTCACCGCCCCACTCTTTGTTTGTGTTTGCTAATTATTACTTTTCCTTTTGTTGTGTCTAACACCTGTCAGTGTCTCCTGAGGATTTCTCTGTGTCTTATCCAAATACTGACGACACACAAATGCAAAGTTTGAGTCCCAAACTGAGGGGGAACAGTAGCAGTAAATCAGATGATTTGGTTTTGATGGCGCGAGTGTTGTAGCCTAAGCGTCGATTATAAGGACTGTGATAGATTTTGCTGTGGATGTGTGACTGGAGGACCAACAAGTTTGACAGCTGTTGATCACACAATCTTCTGCAGTCGTGTTAAACCTGATTGAGAGATTTAACACAGCCACTCACTTCAATGCTTCCAAGACAGATTTATTGGCGAAACAGGTCCAATAATGAAACAACTCTTCAATTCCCCATGCAAAAATGTCCGCATTCAACCATTGATTTCTTGAGTTTCATGCCTAACAGATGAACATATTGCTGTTTTGGAACTCATGCAGTTATTTAACAAGAGTTTCAAAGGCTGCAGTTGTTTCGCTGAGACTCTAATATTTCAAAGGATTGGTTTTAATTGGCCAATGATTCTGTGGGTTCAAAGTTTATGGTTTCTTGTTGGCTGAATCACAAACAATGCATGGGAGCAGCCTGTCCAATGGCCAAATAAATCTTTGACAGACTTAATAACTTGTAGAATCTCCTCATGAACATCAATCCATCAAACCTTTATTTATTCTGGAAAGGACATTGAGGTTTCCCTTATATCCAATGCTGTCGAGATTACAAGCACATTGAAACAAGCAAAAAGCAAACAACAACAAACACTTGAAATCAATTAAAAAGACCACTGAGATCAAAAACAGCTCGAAACAAAGTGGGTAGAAATCAAATTCCTAAACTCTGCAAGAGAAGGAAGAACTCTAATCTTTAGAGTTTGCTGGAGGGCGTTCCTGGTCTGGTGCATCAAAAGAAAACGCAGATTTACTGAGTTCAGTAACAGCTCGAAGGATTTTAAGAACGGGCCAAACAATGAGCTTTGTACTCATTAAGTTGGCTTTTTAATCAAATAAATCCCTTAGTCTTAAAACTAACAAAACTAATGTATAAACTGAGAAAGCTGAAAGATGTGGAGAGGTGATGGAACAGTTCAAATGTAGAATATTAGAGATTTCATGAATTTATGATTAAATATATATCCTGAAAACCCAGGCTTAACCCCAGCTTATTATCCCTTCACTGTAAAAAACCCATAATGTATGCTAGACATCACTGCAATCCTAATTGCATCATAACAGAATAATACTGGGATAAAGTAGACGTTGATTTAGCTCAGATCAAACACTTATTTCAGCTTCTGATTGGGACTCAGTGGGAGGGAATATTTAGTGAGATCACAGCAGGTCGTCTTCCATTAAAGCGTTGGGAGTCAGCGGTATGAATACAGATTACACATATATGGAACATAATCCCCGTCATTAATGTAAAAAGATCAATAAAGCAACTTAAAAGGTAAGCCAAGCAGGATATCTGATGTAATCTGAAGCCGATCTGAATTGGGAAACATTGAGTTCTGCTTTATGGTTTCATTTAAGATGTTAATAAACGGTATAGAGAAACATCTAGGGTTATTAAAATGTATTTTTCCAATGCAAGACTCCCCCTTTGAATCTCCATTTGAATGAATAGCTCAAAGATAATTCAGTGTTTGCTGTATCAATATGAGAACAAATTCTTCCGAACACAGAGGAGACACCAATCACATGCTTCACAGCTTGTGGACTCCAAAAATAAGGAAACATGTTCAGAAACGTTGATTATTTCCAGTCTATTAGAGTGTTGCTTCCAATTTGTTGGTCTTGATTGATGTTTATTCTTCAGAATCGGTCATACAACACTCTTTATTTTGGAGGGGTTCCTATTTAAGATAATGTAAGAGACAATAAAGACTTGTGAAGAAGGTTTGAAAGACTTTTCCATCTGTATTTCAAGGAAGGTCTTTGGCTAATATTTCAGCTGTTTGCACAGGAGCATGGTCAATAAGGTGATCAAGTGTCCTGCTTTGTCTAGCTTTGTCTCGTGTCATGCTAATTGAGAAGATGTCCTGCACTTCATTGGCTCTAGTCTTCCAAAGTGCAGGCAGTCGACTTTCTAAAAACTGCCTTTTATCCAATGGATGTGTCAGATTTCAATCAATAAACACACACGTGGGGTCAAGAGCTCGCCAACCTGTCACCATACTTGTTGCCTACGTTACGGCTCAATGGCAAAAAACAAAGACACAAGCTACCAAGATGCACTCTTTGGAGGAAACTACTACAAGGTTTGCGCCAAAACTGGATACAGCTACAACAAAGTCTGGGAAAGTATTAACTCTTGGTGAAGACGGTGGAGGGCGACTTCCAGAGAGTTTTTTTTTGCAACATTTGCCAGAGTTTCTGATTGTTGTTTCAATCGTAAATGGAGGAGAATACGACCTCCAGCAGCACACTGCATGTGTCACTTACGAGAGACTCCTGGCTCCCACCACACGGTGCAGCACACACAATCATACAGGTCTGCAGACTGCTGTAGTAAGCTAGCGCTCTATTTTTTTCTGACTAAGAGATTGCAAAAACAATCTCATGTAAAAAAAACAAAAGCAGTTGCCATAGTTACAGACATGCTTGCAACCTGCCTCTGTGTAAATATGCACAACATGTATACTTAATGCGACCAAATTAGCCTGTGTTAAAGTATTGATATTTATAAGCTAATGGTTTTGATATGTTTTGCTGTTATATGGACATTATATGGAAATCTAAACTACCTCTAGGCATTGCGGTAACATGTCCCTCGTCTTCCTGCACAAACATACTCGTCGTCCCACATCTGGCCACATCTAACCATGAACATCAAACCATGTGTACTCATTTTGATTTAAAGGCCTTCTTTGGATTCCACCAGGGCCGAGACAATGACGTCATCAAAGCTACTTTTGATGGAGACATCTTTACGATCAAAATTAAGCTTTGGAAAATCTAATAGTGAAAACATTGGGTTGGTTTTGTGCCCTGGCTTAGAGTAAGTACATGCTTGGGTTTTCATCTCCCTCTAAATGCTGAGGCGAATAAGTTGTGGCAGCGCGGATAATAGAAACCTAAACCCTGTGTAGATAATAAATAACTAGCGGAGCCATCTGTACTTTAAGAACCTGAACGATGATGCAGTTTTTTCCAGAAGGGATACACAGCATTGTGGAAATAAAGTCTTCACCCGTCTGGTCTCAGTCCCACCTGAGAACACCCAACTGACCCCTAAAAACTCACTGAGCTGTCCTCTCCCACATCCATAAAGGATTCCCCGGGGCAGCACATATCTCTACTGTAGCTCTTGGCCTTGATCCAGGGATTAGGAGTGGAGGAGGTCTGGCCTGTCTCTCCTCATACACGACATAACCGGTTCCACGATGTGAGAGCAGATGGCAGCAGACAGACCCCAACTTCATGTTAACCTATCTCACGCTCCACACTCCTACTTTATTGTTTGTATAAGACAAGTTGGTTTACTGATGGTGTCAGCCATTTTAAATGATTTTTAATGGATCTCTGGCTGACAAAACAGCCGGCGTGAGCAGGGATAGAATCCAACATGTGCAATGTAAGTGCATTGTGTTCTGCCGATCAGCTCATTCTAAAACCACAAGATAGAGAAGTGCAGATGTGATACTTGAAGCGCCCTTTGCTGTTTGATGACTGAAACTTTTTGCCTTTTTGGATGTGTGGTGTAGAAATTGAGCTGTAGATGTGAAGAACGATGGATAATTAAGCCAAAAAGAGAGAGAGTTGAAAGAAATCCTTATTGAGGTTTTTAATTTCCACCTTGGACTGTATATAAAAATGGACAGTGAGCCTCAGCCTCCTCCTGTTGGACAAGGATGAAGCCAAAATACAACGTGACAGGAACTGACATAACGTGATTTTGGAACCAGAGTCTGCACAGAAAGAATCAGCTAAAAGAGTCAGAGTACTGGCGTCACACAGCTTCCACTACAGAAATATTTTCGCAGGGTTAAAGTTTTACGCAGAAGTTGAATGTTTTTGCAGTAAGTGAAATGTTTTTGATTATTATTATTTTCTTTTTTAAAGATATATTTTCGGGGTTTTTGTGCCTTAATTGTAGAAACAGGACAGTGGATAGAACCAGAAATTAGTGAGAGAGAGAGTGGGAAGATAGTCACATGTCGGATTTGAACCCGGGCCGACCGCCGGGAGGACCACATCCTCCGCACATGGGCATGCGCACCAACCACGTGTCACCAGCGCCCTCCTTTTTTACCCCCTTCTTTCTTTTTATGCATTTTTAGACTCATAGAGGAGGCGGGTTTCATGACCTGTACTGCAGCCAGTCAGCAGGGCTAGCTCTACACACTTTGGCCTCACTGAAGGTGAGCGTATTCAGCTGTCCATGTTTTATAGTCTATGGTTTCCACTGTCACATTAAAGCACCCCTAACCATCTAATGTTAGAAATATAAAGAAAGCACTGAACTGATGGTTCTTGGATATACAGTCCATGTTGTAAAACAGGAACAGATGTCACACTGTTGGAGTAAGTCTGTGCAGTAAGTTTTTATGACCTACATGTAGAGCCAAACACAATACCTGCACTTGTTTCCCTAAAGCACAACTCACTGAGATAAAACGATCACTTATCTTATGTCACCACGGACGACTTGAATGCGTTCCTTTAAGTGCGGAGAGACGTCTGCAGAATTGCTTTTCACACATTTCAAGAGGAATCAGTGATGCAACTCATGATCACTGATGCTTCTCCAGCCTCTACAGTTCAGGGCCTGAATTCATAAACTGAGACGTGTTTAGCATCTTATGGAACTCACAGACAAGGCTGGATTTTTAACAAAGTCCTGGAGCGTTCACAGGATCCCTGCATGTAAATGGATTTGTTTCCCCGTCAGTTTTTGCAAGTTTTGGCGACTATATTAAGAACCCAATCACTAAAGGCAGCCCCTGAAAGAACAACTCTTACTGTAGTAATGTGTAGGACAGGACTGGGTAACTCTATTTAGAGTTTTTCTTTGGTTTTTTGGAGTAAGTATTTTTCAGTAGAGTTGTTTTTAAAGCTATTGTGAGGAACTTTGTGTCGATCTTGGCAACCCTTTTAAAACAAAGCGTATATCTTATACATCTCATTTCTTTGCTGATCTTGTCCCATGCATGCATAAAAAGTATTCTTTAATGTAAAGATTCTTCCTGCCCGAGGCGCTGAATGCAGGCAGAGAAGTTAGGATGTTTCCATGTGCACATGACTGAATGGGACCCTTAGAGTATTAGAACTTTCCCCCCCCAATATACAATTATTTGTATTATTTAATGAGGCCCAAAGTACCCTGCAGCGCCTCTGACTCAAGGGTATCCCTCACTGAGAATCTTTTCCCTGGAAAACAAAAAAGGCAATCCAAGTCTGCTTCATAACAGGCATTAAAAATGGCGATAAGAGAAAGTCAATCTTTTTACAGTCTTGTTTACCATATTAAGGCATCATTATTCATTTCAGTCGGTTTCATAACCAGCTACAAAAAAAATGCTCAAAGTATTTTCCATCAGTCATTTAGATGCTACTTGTGGTCGGCTTGTTTCACAAGAGAAATCTTGGTTAAATCACTTTATGCCACCCACATTAAGGGGGCCATCAGAGGGTGTCAAAGAGCACCCACACAAAAACATACAGGGGTTATACAATCAACATGCCACTGTGGCTCCTGGTCACAAAAAGCTGCTCTGTGCCAACCTAGCATTCAATGCTGGTGGCTCATTTTTTCACTGTTAATGCAAAGCTTTCAGCAACTCATCATGGCATTTCCTCAAACATCACAATTCCTTTGCTTTCATACTCCATTGTTACAGTCTAGAAAGTCGGTGTAATAGCCTTTTCTTCATTGTGATAATCTTCACCTAAAATGTGCTTTGAAAAACAAATGACAGAGGCTTGTTTGAAGCCAGTGCTTAAATATATTTCCATCAATCCCTTCTATAAATGTAAGATACATTTGGCTCTGGGATTCAGGTGCAGGTGAGATTGAATAACAAGTAGGGATGTAGATCTTCAAAGGCGTTTTATCTGTGTTGCAGATGAGCTCATGAATCTCCTCAGCTACACCTTCTGCTGATGACATCAGTTTTCTCAGGTGCAAAAGTTCAAGTACGTCTGCGTTATGTAGATGTATTTCACTGGAGGCCAAATACCGTGGCAGCCGATCAAAATCCTGTCCCTGTTCTCATCATCAGGTTTGGAATCAGCGTTCATTTTTTTTGTGATGACCCTCAAGCAGAGATGTTCCCCCGCCCCCCCCGAGCTGCAGCGAGACATCCTGTTCTGCTCAGCGAGTGGTGAGAAAACACATTGATATTCTGCATAGCAGCGAACGCCAACATCTTGTCTGTGGGTCTCTTCGCACTTTATGAGCCAGAGAGTGGAGCAGCTGAGGCGCAGAAAGATGTGTCTGAGCTTGATTTTTTTCTCTCAGGTCTTAAACGCTTGTGAAGAGGGGAGAAAGTCACAGCTGTGAGTTCTTCCAAACTCCAGGTTAGTCTGGCAGAAAATAGCAGACAGTAAAGAAGAAGCAAGCCTCTTTTCCACACTCCTTTCCAGCTGAATAGTTGACTTTATGGACTTGGCTGTAGAGCTGCATTTGTCAGACTTTGAGTTTCTCAGAAAATGAAAACAAGTCTTAGCTTAAACTCTCCTTGAATGCAAAACAAAAATCAAAGTGATCAGTTCAGTTCTTTGCAGGGAAACATCTAAAGTCTTGTGTTTGTTCTACATGGATTTATCCACTGTGGTGTAAAAATATGTGAAATAATCAAACCAGACTGAAGCCTTTTTAACATGAAAACAGAAGGGAAAAAGATTAAGAAACACCATGAGGTCAATGTGTGTGGGCTTACAGAGACATGGGAACCACAGGGAAATAAACAACACGGATGATGTCTGTTGGTAAGGGGATTATGGGGGATATCCAGTGAGATAGACTTAATTTCTATCATACAAAGTAACACAGGAGCACCTACTGTTTTCCCATGAATCTTGAAAATCAAACAAAAGGATTTTTAAGCTCACTGAAGCTTCTTTTAGGCGTTAAAATCCCGATGTAATTGTAACCGTATTGAAACTGTGTGTGTGTGTTTCTGAGCGTATCTGTCGTAGTGTGGCATCTGTACGTGTTTGGTTCCCGTGTGAGGAGGCTCCTGTCAGGAGTCTCAGACGCTCCTGAAAGGTTGGATTAGCAGCATGTTTACTCGACACTGAATGAGGGAGGGGGGTGTGCTTTTCATTCATTCATACTTTTAGAGCAACGCAGCGAGACAAGTGCTGGACTCAATACGTGTGTATACATTTGAGGGTTCACTTCCACTGAGGCTGGATCACCATCCAGATAATAAGGTTATGATATTCCAGATGTGAATGTACCAAAGACAAAGACTACTATTAAATGATAACGCCATTAAAGCAGCATGATTGAGATTTGATGTGGACAACATCTGACATTACTTCCCTGAAAGAAAGTATTTCCGCCAACTTGTTAATAAGCACTCCACTACTCTACACATCTGGCAGATTAGGACCATCATTAGTTTCTATTTGGAGTTAGTTTACGTCCCCCTGACTAATGTAAGTCATACATTCACTCTCCTTTTAGCTCCACTTCAGGCTACGTCCCCTTTTCTGCCTTAAGAAAGCTGCAAGTTTAATAAGACTGAAGTTCACAGCTGAAAGCAGAAAGATCCAACAAAAACTCATTTTTCGTTTTCAAAATCAGTTCCGCGTTCAGACGAGCTCTGTGCACACGGATCTGCAAAAACGACTTAAAACACTGTAGTATACAAGCCAGACCTGTAGTCTGTGGTGTGACTTTCTGATGAAACAGTATGCACATATGCACATACTCCTTCCACAGAACGATACGGTGTAAACATACAAAAATGCACAAATTCTTATTTGGACGTACGATGGGGTGGGGTTGGTCTCAAAGTGATTCTAAATTACAAAGCGAGTGAATTTCAAGAAAATGTCGAAATGGAGAGAAGCACAAACTGAACTCGGGAGTCCTCCATTGTTGTTATAGTCCACCTATCTGTGCATGGCTATTGACTGGAACCGTAATGCACATGTGCATAATGTCTCTGCTTTCAGGGGCGCTGCACATTTCCAGTTTACACGGCGACTTAAACGTTGCAGTTTTCAAAGGTGTGAACTCTCAAACCCGTTTTCATGCACCAAAAATGCTCTTGTCATGTAAACAAACCGTTTTCCTGCTGAAATCATCACGTACATGTGGCCTAAAAGAAGCTAAGAAGCTGCATGAAAGATAGAATCAATCTTTCATAGAGAAAAATACATTTTGATCAAAAAATCAAACTGACACTCAACAAACCTTCTCGTAGTGTGTACTTAGGCAGGAGAATACAAATACAATGCCCACAGAAGTGGGAGGAACAGGAGGGCCAACAGGAGCCCACAACTCATTTTTGCCCTGGAGCTGAAGAATCCAGCCCTTGTGTTACCATCAACAACAGGAATCCCTACAAAATCTTATACAAGACATGAGCTTTGGATTCACTGTGTGCAGCTGCTATACCTGCCACTGCACTCTATTTGTGGCTCACACACACACACACACACACACACACACACACACACACACACACACACACACACACACACACACACACACACACACACACACACACACACACACACACACACACACACACACACACACACACACACACACACACACACACACACACACACACACACACACACACACACACACACACACACACACACACACACACACACACACACACACACCTTTGACCTGTCAATCTCACTGCTCCTCATTTCTAACAAATACCCATGTGCACACGTACAAAGCGCCTGCATGGAACCACAGCACAGAAGGACACAAACAGCAGGAGTATAACACACTATTAGACAACATGTGCACACAGCATACATGCAGTGATGTGCAAATGCATGCACACAAGCAAACACACTAACACACATCATCTTATCAGCCTGAGAAAGCTGCAAGGCGACGGCTGTCTGTCTGTTTGTCTGCGTCGTTGTTTTCTGGTGTGTTTGTGATACAACACGACTGCGTTGGCTCCCCTCGGAGGCCCCCATATTCCCCCGGTGGAGATGAAATGTAATGGAGCCGATTCAATAAGAGCGCTGCCTCCTCGGGAAAACGGGGAGAATCAAATCACACCGAATCCCTCAGAGGCTTTCCCAGCATTCACTGCTGCCTTGTAGTAGGAAGGGGAAATAAAACAATGGCGGCTAATTCACTCGGCTCTGCACACAACAATCCTCAAAACACGGACGGAGCAAATGTTGAGAGCCAATACAGCAATTAAATAACACGCTGACAGCTTCTACAATATGCTGTTAGGTAGATTCAGCGTATTAACTGGAGTGAACACTGAATAAACACACCCACAGTTTCTGAGCTTGTACGACATAGCGTGTATCATCTCCTGTGACTTCATAATTCAACGTTTTTGGAAGAATAACATGGCTATAAATGCCAATCATACATGAAAGGACCCTGTAGGGAAATGTTTTTTTTAGCCCTAATGTTGGGAAAACATCAGGAAGGAGGGGTAAAATACTCGGCTTCAGACAATATTTAGCTTGGCAGGATGAGGACGGGAGAAAGAAAGACAGAAAGACCACCAGTGTCCCAGCAGCCAGCAGCAAGGTTATGCAATTTGGTTTCTGTTTCCCCAAACAGAAACACTCAAAAAAGAGAACGTTCCCAACCAGATATTACACCACACCACCCACACAATAAACCACAGAGCAACACAACTAAAACATCAAGGCCTTTGAGTGAAAGCATGCACAACTTCCAATTTTCTGTCTTGTTAAAAATATGTAGCTTCACATATAAATAAAAGGCATCTCAGAAAAACGTCTAATCCTGAAAGCCAATGTTACAGAGCTGACTTGAAATGTTTGTTGCAGCAGACTAGTGTGAGCCTGCAGTCCTCATGGTCATGCTCTTTACAGCAAAGAAAAAAAGCAGACTGTTCCCAAAGGCTTCTAAAGGCTCCTTCTTGCCTCTTCAGATGTGTTTTTTTTGTTTTTAAACCTCTGTAGTCAAATGGAAAATTCTGACATCGTTTGAAGGAAGAAAGAGGCAATTAAAAATTAATTCCGATGGATATTTTTGCAGCTGCCTGTTGTCTTTTTCCCCCCCTCCCGTTTCCTCTTGGGCTGCCCAGCGTTGCGCTGCTGTCGAGAGGCAATCGTACCTTTTATGGCCCCCTGGAGGAATTAGAGAGAGAGAGAGGATACAGGGGGCGGTGTGATTGTGATACTCGGGTTTGGATGTTAAAGACATTTTTTTTTGGGCCCTGTTGTTAAATGGGTTGAGTGAGGAAGGAAGTGACAGCGCCAGGGTTAAGGAATGAATTTCCTTCTTGGCCCAGCAGAAGTTTGGATAGCATGATTCAGGAAGATGATGATGACCGTGGTGATGAGTTTTGTCATCAGTTGAAGCAGTAGCAGCAGGAAGAGTGGTTGGAGTCGTAGGAGTTATATTACAGTGTATTACACCCCTGTAGAATTCTGACTATGATTACTTTTCCTATCAGTCATGGTGTTAAATCTCTGGTGTTTAATCAGGCCAACTTATGGTTCGATTCTACACTTCTGATTAAAGCGAGCAATGATCTCTTTTGTACTGTGGTGTGTGTTTAGAGGAGTGCTGTCAGCATTCACTAGTTAATTTTGTCCCTTTAGGCACACCGTAGATCAGCCTCCTCAGTGTCTCCCTGTAGTCTCAGTGATGTAGAAGAAGGACGCTGCTGCATCTTTGAATGTCTCATTTCACTTTAACAAACTCTCAGACAGCTCAGCTGACGAGTCCAAAGTCATATCCACCTTATGACATCACACATTGACCTTTGTTACCGTTCCTTTGAGCTGTTTGACTTCAGTTTGTGTAAAAAGTTCCTTTCTCAGTGGTTAAGTTCATGTCGTAACCTTCGATCAACCAGAAGGTCTTTACTTTATTTCAAAATAAAAGCAGGGTTGAATTCAAACAGCAGGTAAAGTCCTCTCAGCTCTAAACAGTATGCAATTTCAAAATAAAAGCCTAACAATTTTTAATCATAAATGCGAAATAATGACATTTTGAACACGATTAAAAATGTGATTATTCGTGATTTACGATTGAAATTCAATTACAAATTTTAATCGTATAACAGCCCCAGTTTAGAGTGATCCGATCTGCTCAGAAGAACACTGACTGCATAACATAAACATGTTCAATATTTGCGATCATATATACTGCTGTGGTAAACGGAGCACGCCCTCTGTGGATCGCAACATGGAACAAAATAATAGCCAATTGGGAAGCAAATGAGAACACATTTTTACCCACCTCCAGCGGGCCCTGTGGCACGTACATGTTTGTTTGCACCATCTCTGCAACATCAGCCACAGTTATTTTATTTTACATCGTGAATTTTCAGTTACAAGGAGTCCAGAAGCTATCACTACCACATCTTCATGCCCGTCATCCTCCATGTTTGTTTACTCTAAAGTCAAAAGCGGCTGCAGAATAAATCATGAGATTTGCAGTCAGCACTCTGGTTGTTGGTGAACTGAATCTGTTAGTGTGTGTGTGTGGTGTGCTGGTTGGGTCATTTCATTGCTCTCCATGCACCATTGGAACAACACTGTTAAATCTGTCAATATATGTCGTCATGTGTGGGGTCTCTCTTAATTAACATCTGTAAAGATTCAATCTTTTAGTGTGGGCCAGACTTAAACTTCCCTGCTCCGTAAAAATGTTATTTTTAGAAATTTGATACAACAATATTGATTTAGGTTTACCTCACCAGCTTGTCTTAGGTTGTAAACCGTGTTAAAGGGGCTCAATTAGCATGTGAGATGGATAGATATGAACAGACTTTATCAATACCTGCAGGGATATTAAATGGCTCTCGCAGCCGATGACATTTAGCGTGCCAATAAAAGAAAAAGAACATAAAGACACACACGTGGATCGGTGGGTTAAATCACGCTTATGTTTGCAGTTTGATTCACTATGCAACCTTAGCATTAGTGCTACTCAAATTATGATTAATGTTATGTAATGCAAGATTAAAAATCTCTTCCCCAAAAGATTGAGCCCTTCCGGTTGATTCTGAGTCATCATCTTGTGACAGTCACAACATGGCAGCGACGACAGAAGGCCTTTCACAAACACTAATCTGGAACTGTGACGTCTTTTAAAGCTGCGCCCCGCTCGAGTCAGGGCATGAAATGATCATAAATACAGAATGATTAGATCAATCTGCCTCTGTTGAAAATACCAAAATAAGAAAAATACACCAGATTCAGATAGTGGAGATGATCAAAAAGACAAAGCCGGGCAGCTGGAGTGCTGAAACACCGGATTTCCCGCTGTAATTTTACAGATTCACTCGCGACTGTGCGAGATGATACGATCTATGTGGTATAAAACCATTTAAAACACACATAAGGTCATTGTTCTGAACCGTCAAAACGGAGCTTTATTCTGAAAGTGACATGCTGACCAAGTGAAATCTAAGACTGTTTACTTTTTAACTTATCATGGCACGCTGACAATTTAAAGTGTGAGTGTAGGAACAAAATAACATTTTCCTTCACTCTCACTTTCTATGGACGTGTTTTTGCTTTGATCCAATCTCCACATTGCTTAAGCTCTGATATCAGCGTGTGCTGCCATTCGAATCCCATCATAACAAACACTCCCGCTGCAGAGTGAGACCCCCGCCTCTTCTCTTCTTGGCATGGCAGGGTCTATTTCACTTCCTGTTCAGTAGGGGGGCAGACAGGAAACAGGAAACATGCTTTCGGGTTCCCTCAGAAGGTATATTTTTCTTATGATTGGAGATCTGGGAGCGTAACAGAATATCTTTAAGGAGTTTACGTCCCTGGCACCTCGGCAGCTGTAATCAAAGCCTCCTGAAAAGAGCGACTGTTTCCAGTCTGAGGGAAGCGTGGTCCACCATGGGGACTTCATACATACATTGTGAGAAGAAACTGGAAAGCATGACGGATCGCACGAAGAACATTTTTTCTCCAAGTGTAAAAGTATTTAAACATATTCAAATCTCAAAAGGGCCAGAGGCAAAGCAAAGTCAAACAAACGTGGTTCCGGATTTTAATTTAAAAGATCAATATCCCCTCAGATTCATGTCTCCGTGGTGGAACATAATGAAATGCAATAAAAGCTTAATGTCTCTGAAGCCGAGAGGAACAGTTGACTAAAGCATGGAGGGAAGATCGAGGTGGAAGTTTTCAGGGTGTGCGGGCGCAGTTCTCTTTTTATATATATATATATTTTATACCTGCAACTACTGACTAATGTATTTGACTTTTAAACACTTAGTCATAATAAGTTGCATTGGTATTTCAGATGCAGTCTGTTTCTGGAGGTCTCTCATTGGGAAAAGAAGGTTTTAATATCCTTTGCGTTCAGCAAAGTCCACAACGTGTAGTCTCTGTGCAGCTGTGTAGCACTTTGTGGTACTGAAGGATGTCGCCATGTGGAGTTTGCAAGCATGCTAGCTGCCTGTACTGAAGAGCTCTCAGCCAAAGGTAACATTAATATTAGGGAGGTACAGTCTTTCTATCTCCGTGACCAATCCGACTTGAGTCGTGCTGCCCACCTCCAGTTTTATTTACTGAACACTACACTAATGAGGGAGAAAAGCTGTTGCACCTACAGACTGGTCCATGTCGTTATGTGTCCCATAATGTTTTGCACAGGCAGCTTGCAGCCGCTTACAGGCAGTGGATGATGGTGGAAGCTGCACTTGCAGTCAAGACAACAAATGTCTCAGCATTTTTACTGGTATATCTAGCATGCAGCCATTTTTAGTCTTCTGACTATTAAAAGTGTTTTTACACCGCAGGTCACACCTTGACATCCACACCCATTCACACACTGGTGGTAGAGGCTGCTACGTAAAGAGGCGCTGCTTTATACGCTGCTGACGAAGCAGCAGGAGCAACTTGGGGTTAAGTGTCTTGCCAAAGGATACATAAGACATTTGTAGCTGCAGGAGCTGGGGATCGAACCCCCGACCACTGACCCCCTTAGATAAACAAATAGGTATTAAAATGGTATCCCATACGCAACATGATTCAAAAATAATCAATCCTGAAATTTGAATCGCAAAAAACATTGTTTTATTTTAACGTTTTATTTGCATGATGAATATTCCTGCATACTGAAAAACCTTAAAGTTAAAACTGATGATTAAAATAATTCAGCACTTAGCTGTTAGCCTGTTAGCATTAGGGGGAACACCCTTCTCAAAAAACTCTTTCAACCAACAGAGGTGTACAATTAAAATTAAAGTCATAGTGAGGGGAAAATTACAGAGGACTATTAGGGCCAGGCATGAGAACATGACATGACATGAAGTGTTATAAGATCATGTTTTTCTTTCAGGCCTTTCTTCTAAACCCGTAAAAAATGAATTAATCTTCACCGTCTCTTCCTTTTTCCTGTGCCTGGCCCTAATCCGTTCTGTTATGAATAAATGAATAATCACAAAAAATATATGTACCAAAAAGCACAAACTTCAACTTCATGATGTGCAGAGGTCGAAATCAGAAGTAAACTCCTTTACCTACGAGACTCCATATCTGTCTGGCATATTTTCCTCTGGTGTGCATCGGCATACCTCCACACACGTCCACATCAGGGATTAAAAGAATAACAAAACATACAGAGACAACAGCAGTGCAATGAATTATGAATCAATACAAGCTGCAGCACTCACGGAGTGCTCGCAGGCTGCTGGGGCCATCTGGGGATGCGTGAAAAAGTACGACAAAGACGAAGCCATTCATTCAGCTGGGGATGTACCCGCATGCACTGCCTGTGTCTCTGCTACGCTGCAGGCTCTCCTCGATTGGCTTCAAGTTTCCCAAATCCATCTTCTCTCTAGTCATTGATCGGAGGAAGATTGGGAAGCAATTCAGCACAGACCTGCAGTGCTGAAAACTGCTGCGGCTGACAAGATGCCAGCGTTTAGAAGTTTCTGGTTTTTCTGGCTGGCTGTCACTGCAGTGGACTCTGCTTTGGGTAATAAGTTTGCGAATGCCACTTGGCAGCTGTTTGTGCATACAAAGTAGATGCATAAAGATAAACTAAATCCATGCCAGACCAGGGTAATAATTCTAAAATGCCTGTTGCCAATCAAAAACAAATGCCGTCTCAAATCATGGTAGCAGATGTCGAATGTTTCACAGAAAGTCAGGCATGAGGCAAAAGAGCGAAAAGGGTGGAAACAAGGTGAAATCAACAATAGAGCGAAAGACAGAAAGAAAGAGAGGTAGAAAGGTCAAAAGAGAAGGGAAGAGAGACGGATTTTCAAAGGTTTCCATTCACTCACTGCCTCCCCAGAGTAATCCCACATCTCCCCAGAGAACGACGTATTGTGTCGAGCAGTCGGCGAGCTGACATTTACCGCCTGCCTTCTGTTGCTTTGATTATTTTTTCATCCAGGTGTGATCCAGCCTGCTGTCTCTGCACAATAATGATGCTTAAGAGTACGCTGGAGAAAGCTGGGAATGCAGAGGCGGAATCAGGCCTGCAGAAACCTTTTACTGAAATACCGTGACTGGGTCAAGTTTTTGTATTGGAGGTAAAAAGGTTGCTGAAGCATGAATGGAAGCCTGTCACCTGGTTTTCACGGCATCCGAGGGGGATTGTGACTCCAATAGAATGCATACTGTAAGTGTTACCAAGCAATTACTGGATTTTCAAGATGCGAACAGAGGACAAACAACTACTGCATAGGACTATTTAGGCAAAATATCGTTAATGAAATAAATCTTCCAACACCATGCTTGAAGACACTTTTAAATCAGACCTCTTCAGATGTAAGAATCCACGCCTACCTGTCTGCAGATGGAGGTCTGTCGTTGCGGCCCTTGCTGACTTGTGTGTAAAGGGTATCTGAGAGTTGGTGATGGTGGTGTGGGTGGATGTGGGGGTATTCTTCTCGGGGGCTGTGGGGTCGGCTGTGCCCGCTGTCCACAGAACTGTTCAGGGGGTTGATGCCTGCGTACGGGTGCTCCTCCTCTGAGGCCCTCTCTGACGTGCGACTAATGTCCAGGATTTCAGCGTAGTCCCGTTCCCTGGCTTGACGCTCCCGCAGTTCCCTGGTCTTGGCCTGGATCCTGGGTGAGATTTAAATAGACATGTTGATGCCACATGCTCTCACTTGGTGCATATTCTATTTTTTTTATTCTATATGTCTATGTTTCCTACTGCTATATTGTGTTTACATTAGATTATGACCATTGAGTATTGATACTAGATACTAGCATACAGTGTATAAACCATAGACTGTAAATATTAACGGACGAAGCCTGAGTGACGTCAGCCATCAGTTCCTGCAGGAGGCTCCGGAGGATCATCGACAGCAGCTGCCATGCTGGAAATCCTGTCTCATCCTAACTTTCAGTCAACCTAACGACAGGCTGAGAGCTGGAGCTGAGGCGGGTTTTAACAAACCGTTACATCGCGTCCACCTGTCAATCATGTCAGCTAGGCACCTAACTATGTCGTTCTCAAATCAAAACGGAGCCTTTTTTAAGAAATACACCCCCATACAGTGTGTGCCAGTGATGACAATAACTAATCAGACCTATTTTGTTTTTTTGAACCAGGCTGTAAATGTTTATTTATGCTGTAAAAACGGCTTTTTTCAATGTGCTGTGTATGTGACTTCCGGTGTTCCTGGAGCCAGCCTCAAGATGACACACGACGAACTGCAGGATTTTGCACTTCCTCTTTGGCTTCATTTTTCAAGACCAGAGGTTGCCGCTCGGTATAAATATGTCCATAGGTATCCTTGCACTTTTACATCATGCACCTTATTAGAAATAGGATTTTCAATCGTACATAAACTAAACTTCAAACTACATTTTGGAGCAAATATAATTTGCTTTTCCCGAACACTGCTGCCCATACCGACCATCCATGGAAACACTTAGAGGAGCTTCAGTAAATGGTAAATGTTGCGACAGTGTTGTTTTCCAGCTATAAAACTACATCTGCACCAGAACAACTTTAATGTGTTGGGTTAAGCCTCAGTTAGTGGAGCCGTGTCAACGTGTGCAGCCCAAAGAAAGCGCAGGACGTTCTGTGATGTTATTATAAAGAGATGTCTTCTTACATGTTGGGTTCAGTTAAAAGCTTCAGGAATGTTAGCCAAACTGACCACTGTGATCTGTAGCTGAATCCATACTTTAAGGTTAATTGGTAAATCCTGACACTACACACACAACAGTGACTTAAAGCTCATGAAGTTACATGAGCCTGTCAGAAAAACAACTACATATTTAGCACTGTGCAATAAATGCAGGAATACAAATAAAATCCTTTGAGCATCATTGATAAAACGTCTCTGTGGGAAATGTAAACCTCATAGTTGACACTACCTGGAGTTAATCGTATACAAAGCTAAAGCATGTGCAGTGTATAAACACTGTGCAGCTGAGAGATGATGTAAATCTCAGATGTCACATTAACGAAACACCAGACGAGCTGCTGCAACATCTGCAAGCGATTGTTTATTGTGCCTTTTTAACTCTCCATTACAGACAAGAGTGAATATGTGGAGTCTATTATTTACGTGTTTTTTCCCCTCCATGAATAATACCATAAACAATGCATAATAGTCTCCCGCCCCCACAACAGCTCACACAAAGGGAAGCACTTTGCATTCACAGAGTGCTGCTAATGTATAGCTACCATTCTCTTTTCTCTCTGTGTCTCAAACACACACACACACACACCTCTGACACCTCTCTGTCTCACATCTCACACAACACCTCCGACACACTGAAATCACACACACACACACAAACTCTCTCTCTAGGCCATTATCTTGTGAATAACTGGCAACACCATTTTGTACAGCAGGGGGACTACCTATCGCGCAGCCCCATAATTACAGCCTTGCCAATTATCAGAGCTTTACAACTACCAATTATCACACAGCTCTCTTTTCTCCAGGCCCCTTTTTAATGGCAGCGGGAAAGCGAATGGGACAGCCGCGGCGATGACGAGGTAGGGGGTGCAACTTCACTGAACACTCAGCAGGCTAAAATATGAAAAGCTTCCTCCAGAAAAATCTGCATGCTGTGCATAATGAAACAATAAGTTTAACAAGAAGGGCTCCCCTTTGAAGGTAAGGTGCAGAAAGGGAGTAATAGGTAGGGATACTTTCTCTCTGAAAAATGAGGCTACTGGGGAAGTTGAAAGTTTTCACAGAGCACTGTTGAGTCTGGACAGGCCTAACAATGTCTTTAGTAAAATGTGTACTTATCCCAACAACCCTAAACAATTTCTCATGAAAGCTTGTAGACTTGAAAGCTGTTTTTCTACCATTTGTGGACTCAGCAATTATCTAATAGCGCAGAAGGAAGCGGGACCCTTGAGGGATCTATCTTTAAACCCAGAGGAAAAACTGTGTTTTCCATGTGAGAGAGCAGCAGCATGCAGCAGCAGAAGTGGGAGCAGAAACTGATTGTATACACAAGCGCAGTGGCTGATAAGATAAGGCCAGACATACCAATCCAGCGGCTAGGCTTCTGCGTGCAGCCCCCCCATCCCACCCCCACCTCTTCCATAACAAGGCAGTGGACGAGGTCAACAGGGGCCAGTTTCTGAGTGAGGAAGGATGTAGCTGTGAACCAGTTGTGTTGTGTGAGAAAGGATACGGTCTCAGTTCTTAAAGACTGAAGCTTTGAATAACACGCAAAGAGGGAAACTTCAGAACAGGTCTGAAATATGTCAAAGTGCACGAATGGAAACTCAGTTAAATCCATCCTTAATTTCTCTGTTGATTATTTCTGCTCTAAATCCCATTGAGTCTGCGTCTAAGCTGTCATTAATGTCATGCCCGTCACAGTTTCTTTAACCATTATCCATTTAGTGTTACTCTTTTTGTACTGTAATGTTGCAGCGACATAGCACCAGATCCCTCAGGATTAATAAAGTCCTTTCTTATCTTATCTCTTCTCATAAAGACCCCAAAAAAAGTCAAATATTCGCAAAACATGATAATAACGTCAAGATGTAGTCAGTCTTTGAGTGGATGGTCTGGTTCAAGCTGCAAACTCACACCCTGTTCGATTATAAGATATATTACATCTTAAATCTTTGGTCCTCTTGGTCTCAGCTTGTGTTGTTGGGTTCTTATGATTTGACAGCTCTCATGATGGGTCCTGTGATGGTTGGGTTAAATATGTTGTTGGTGTTTTTGCTGTTGGATTGTCTTTTGTTGTTCAGGCTATTTTGCATCGTCTATATTCTTGCTGTTCTTTGTGTTTGGGTTCTTCTGCTTTGTTGTTTTTAAGGATTTTGCAGTACGTCAAAGCACTTTGCAATCCCATGTTTTTAAAGATGCTATATAAATAAAGTTATTATGATTATCATATTACCCATTCTCACACTTCTTCTGCTGTCCTAAACGAAGATTCTTTTCTACTAATAAAAAATGGATCAGAGGCAGAATGAGCATACTTCATTTTCCATTCACTTCATGCATAATCAAACATCGAGCTGCAATGCAACCATTTGAAGCTATGTAGTTAGTACTGTAGGAGAAACATCCCTATTTTGATTGTAGGTTTTATTAATGCAAAATGTAGACGTGTTGTGCTGCTTAAGTGGATCTTTTTAATGTTTTCGACCCTTCTCTATATGGTCTAGACTGGGTGACCACTGGGAGCCTTGGTAACTGGTGTAACTCAGTGGTGGCCACAGCGATATCTTCCACAGACAGGAAAGCTTTTCAAAGCCCCCTTTAAGGCCTGCAGGGAGTGATTGTTTTAATTGCGTATTCCCTTATGACAAAATCTAAACCTGACAACATGACAAGTACTTAAAAAGCAATGTTCTAAAAAACGTACGATTGTCCAAATACAACTCTGCTGATGGAAATGGGACAGGAAGGAAAACCACACTTGGCCCTAATCATTACCCGTTCAGTCCCAAAATATTTGTAAAAGGAAACTCCTGTTTTCTTTCCAACAGCTAACCTTGATGAAAGATGAAAATACTCTCAGCATGAAGGGTAAATGAAAGAAAAGCAAATGAGAGCGGTAGGAAAAGAGTGAGAGGTTACGCAGCAGACAGAGAAGGAAAGACGGCTGATAAAAGGGTATAGAAATGGCTGGATGAGACATTACGGGAGAAGAAATGTGTTTGACGAGTGACCTTTCTACCACATCAAGCCAGAACAATGGTCCATTATGTGCTATTGTACCCACTGTGTAATGAACCTTCCTCTTGGCGGTAATGCTGACACAACTGATAGACCAGGGTGAAAGGCAGGAAGTACATGAAAGGAGAAGGTCCAGCAGGATAAGATGACTGCTCACAGTCCCTTTCAATAGATAACATTGGATGTTTGGAAGTGTTTCAGGGATTCAGGGCGCCAAATACGTCTAAAGCACTTAGTATGTAATCAACTTCTGTAAAGATTTTGATCAGTCTTACGCCAAGCTAGCTACACAGACGGCTCTGAGAGTGTTACTTCATACCTGGGTCAGGCTTTGTTTTGAGACCCTCCTTTCTTCATCTCTCTTCAGAACTTTAATGCAACAGAAATACAAACTTTTCGCGGATATGTTAATTTGATCAAGAAGTGGTAGCACTGCCCAATGTCAGGGTGTCAGGCTATAACATGATATACAGAACACTGCATGGTGTAAAGATTGACCTTTCACATTTTGACGATAAGCCTGCCTCTTAAAATACTGACTACAGTCGAACGCAGTGTTGAGACTACAGAACTCTAAGCCAACCAGAACCTTGATAACCTGCGTTATTCCTACTGGTTAGCAGGGGGCGACTTCACTGATCGCAAAAAGATCTATAATATCATATTACCTCTGTCAACATTTTCCCATAGACGTACTGTATGGTCAACATCCTAATTTCAAAGTCTTCTTGCCTGCAGCATGATTTCTTTTTGTCTTTAATGGTTCAATTTGGAGGAAAGTAGACCATAATGCAGGGAACGCTATTGGACAGGGCTTTCTATGATTAAAAAATTGCTGTAACACTTACCTATTAACTAATGTGGAAGCTTAGAAATGTCAAGATGGAGTCGCCAACATGCTCAAATCAAGGCTTAAAAGCAGGACAAACCAAGTGGTGACGTCATGGTGGTTCCATTATTTCCTGGGTACATTCGACGGTCTATACGTGGCTCTGGGCGAAATATGATCTCTTGGCTAGCACTAAATTAAAGCCTGATACGATGTAGTGTTCTTGCTTGTTCACCTTACATCGTTGAGCTGATGTCTATAGAGGAAGTGTCTACACTTAGAACTAGTCGAACTGAAATGCATCAGTATTGACCAGTGCCAGTTTAACCACTGGTGCATCCACAGTTAAAGGGTTTTATTCAAATTGCTTTGAATGTATGGAACAAAATGGCACTTACTGATTCGGGCCAAATAAACATATTAAAGTCAAAAAAGATTCCCATGTGTGAAGGTTTGCCTGCTCCTCTTATCACCAGACATTTTGACGGCAAACATCAGTTTATTCTTGTGACTGTCCGTCTAGATTTGTTTGCCTGGCTGGGGCTGGGAGTCCACAGAGACCTGAGACTTAAACCTGCAAGGAAATCCATCCATCCAGTCAATCACAGCTGGATTAACCGTAGCCTCTGGCAGTGGCCAATCAATAGTCGCTCTGCAGCGAGGTGTCGAAGTTCAAGGCTGAACCTTGGGAAAAGCACCATGATGAAACACAGCTAACTGGATCATTGTTTAACACAGAAGCAACCACAGTCTTCCACATCCTCAGCGGGATGTCCCCGTCAATATCAGAGTATCTCAGCCAGTGGTTTAATACAAATGAGAGGCATGCTTGTGCATTTTGCGGGGCTTGGGGAGGAGGTACGCTTTACTGGAGTGAGTCAAAGACCAAACACTGAACAAAATAATGAATGCATTGACTTAAGAACTACTCACAGACAATCCCAAGGTAGTTCCTGCTGGATGCAGAGTGAACCTACCTTTTTTTGGTGGAGGTTTGATTCCTCAAACACCAACTTTGCTTGATTTCCCTTAGCTCTTTCTTGCCCTGAACACTCTACATGGCAAAACCATTACACACGTATAAATAAAAGAACAACCTAAAGAACAAAAGACTCAGAGTTCTTGCAGAGAGCCAACAGCTATAAAGAAATAGTCTACTACCAAAGAAGCAGAGGCAGCCCAAACTCTTACACATTGTTTTAGTTCACACTCTGTAGTGTGTTTTTTGCTTCAGAGACCATCCAATCCAATTTTCTAGCAGTGTTGCTGACGGCGAAATGAGTCTCGATTAACAGCTTTTTTTTCTGTCAATATTAAACTCTACATTCCCGACACCAGCAAGGGAAACAAGCATGCATCTTAGAAACTCTCCAATAGATCCATATAGCAGAGCGTCACGCCTTGTAGGATACAGACATTTACAAACTCAAAGATGTTGGAATGAATATGAGCAGGTTAACTTTACGACACATATACATTGTCCTTAATGGATTTCAGTGTTACAACATGTTTGAAGCTTCATCATGATAATGCATGCAGATGACTTTGACATTTAAGGACAAGAAACAAAAGACAATCCACAGGACTGAATGAACTTTTACTGATAGCCAGCATAACAAGTGAATCCTCTGACACGGCATTTGCGTTAACCTTATCCCAATTAAAAATAAAGCCTCGGCTATTACCATATTATGTGACTATCTGCTCTGCAGGCGTAAAAGAAAGAATTACAAACTAAAATTTGATAACGAGCGACTGCAGGGAGTAATGACTCCTGCCCCTACACCAAGAGCATGGGAATTAATTAGCTGGCGAGGCAGTAATGGCCTTGGCATTTACAAACCGCAGCCCCAAAATACTGGCACACTGCCCGACTGACATTTAGTTTGGTGAAGAGAGGGAGAGAGAGAGTGAGGCACAGAGAAAGAGTCTTGGGGCTGTTTGGTTTAGGGCACTCAACTGAGAACAGTTACACATTCAGAATTTATTGTTTCTCCCACTTTTATCTCATTTTTTAAATGAACAAATTCTTGATTTATAAAGCCATTTACATAGTATTATTGCACCGAGGGGTTTCTTTACAACAAAAAACATTTTCATTTAGTAGAGTCAATAAATTGTCAAAGAAGGAACTCTTTTAGTTTGATTGTTGTGAGATTGAAAACACTCGGTGGTCAGGAACAACAAGACCACATGTTTCCGTCTAATGGTTTATTGGGCTCATCATGCTGCAAAAATCTGTACTGACTCCAAACAACAGTGCTGTTTGAGGAAAGTTTACCATTTGTTAAAGTCTGGAAATATATGTTTCTGCACTTTTGATACGTTTCTGAATTCATTCTAATGAGTCAGGGCCTTTTTTTAAACCGAGGAGTATCCTTTGCTAAGGAAAACAGAGGAAGTTCATTAAAAAAATGTCCAGTTCCAGCATTGAGAACAATTTGTGAAATTCAGTTTTTTTTGTTTCCCAATGAAAATAGCCAGTGGCCCTATCACAGATATATCAGTAATGGTTTTTTGTTTTTAACAGAGAATATTCTGCAGGAAACAATGCTTTGAATGATGTTGATATCTACTGTGATCCATTAAATGAGTCATATTGGTAAAGGGATATAATTTACAATCTGAAATCAGTACAAGTCCCAAAAGTCCCATATTGGTTGGCTGTGGCACAAATGACGTACATGGACAGGTCATCCACCCATCTTTGGGATTAATTAGAAGGCCAGCTACAAGCAAAGATATCAATGGCCGATACTAATGACCCTGAATCTAAATGGGACCAATTTAAACAAACACATTCCAAAAACAAATGGAGCATGATCTACTGTTTATCCGGGGTGGGGTCGCGGTGGCAGCAGGCTAAGCAAGTTTCGCAGACGTCCCTCTCCCTAGCAATGTTTTTCAGATCCTCCAGGGAGATCCCAAGGGGTTCCCAATTCAGAAGGTATATAATCCCTCCAGCGAACTCTGGGTCTACCCCTGGGTTTCCTCTCTGTTGGATGTGCCCGGAAGACCTACAGGGGGATGTGACCAGGAGGCATCCTGATCAGATGCCTGAATCACCTCAACTGGCTCCTTTAGAAGAGAAGGAGCACAGTCTCTACTCCGAGTTCAGTCCGGATGTCTGAACTCTTCATCCCATCTCTAAGGCTGAGCCAGCCTCCCGTTGGAGGAAAATCATTTCGGCTGCTTTTATCCGCGATCTCATACTTTCGGTCACTACCCACAGCTCATAAGTGAGTGTTGAAACATAGATTGACTGGTAAATCGAAAGCTTTGCCTTCCGGCTCAGCTCCCTCATTTAATATCTTACCACTTCTTGTCAAAATTATCATATCAGCTCAAAGTTTGTATTTCAGTTTCATTAAAGGAAGAATGTGTGACTTTTTGATCCAGTAGATGTCGCCCTTGAGCACCAGCATTAAACCAAAACCACACCTCCGCTATTCTGAAGCCTCCGCTCTCCTCCAGCGGCAAAAGTGAACGCAAACTAGATTCTTTTTTTTAAAGCAGGAATCTGTACCAGAGGACTTAAAAGCAACAGGCAAATTAATTTAGCAGTTTTCAGCATTTTGACTTCAATGAGCAGACATAAAGAAAACAAGAGAAGCAAAGGAGGAGAGACGACCTAGAGGCTTTAATTTGGCTGCTCTTTGTAACTACGATCAAGGCTTTTTCAAAACATGTTTTTTTTTTTTTTGCTTTTAAAACATTTTGACTGAACCCAGGAGGAAAGAAAACAACTATTAAATTCATTTGACTCTCTCTGATTCAAACAGCTCAGAAAAGCTGCAGCTGTGACAGTTCTTCCATGCTTTGATGTCGGATCTCAAAGTAGTAAAACTCACACGTCCAGAAAGAGAAGCAGAAATAACAAATCTAAAAGCATTAAGCAAGTACTTCAACATGAAGACCATACCTCTCCTGCTCCATCTTCATCTTCATCGTCTCCTCCTCTGAAACCTGCGTCTCCTCCGGCCTCCATTTACTGGAGCCTTTACGGTCCAGCTTTTCCCCCGGACGCTCGTCTTTCCGGTGCTTTCCAAACCTGGAATACAAATAAAAAAGACACCGTCAATATGTGCAACACTTGAGGGACTGTTGTGCATTGTTTAACTACATTTGTGTTGTTGTATTTTTTAGCTTTTGTAATCATAATGTGCTTTCCAAGTCACTGGTGTAGTGTTAAAAACAGATCAGTGAGTTGATGGAAGGTCGAATGTCAAGGACACCTTTTACATTATTTACAATTAATACAGGAAGACATTGTGAATTCTACTTCCCCAGCAGGTACTCTCTTTATGTATTTAAGTCTCTCCACTAATGATGCCCTCCAGAGCCTTAAGGGTTAACACAAAGTGAACTGATCTGACTCTAAATGTTATTCAGTGATCAGGGAAACACTCACAGGTATGACTGAACAGCTGATCAAGCCCCCAAACCAACCATCTGAAAAGTACTTTTCACAAGTTCAAACCCAATTCAGCTCGTTTAAAGCAGGTGGCGTGAAGACGCGGCCCATCACTGTAATTATATTCATAGGGAGGGAGTTACGCTTAACGAAATAGGAGCCATTGCAGAGATATTTCAGCTTGATTGACTCAGTACAAAGCTGCAGCCTGTTGAAGAAATGACTTTGGCACAGCACTCGCTTCTACAATGAACCTCCATGATTATTCACAGGGAAATTGGTCCGCGGAGAATATCTACGACTTCTAAAGAGACAACGCTGAGAGAAACCAAAGAGGTGTGTGTGTGTGTGTGTGTGTGTGTGTGTGTGTGTGTGTGTGTGTGTGTGTGTGTGTGTAATGGAAGAGACAGACGGCGGTGAATGAGGGGAAAAATATGAGCTTTTGCAAGAGAGACTCAATGAATGAAACATTAAGAGTGAAAAACTAAAGTGGAGAATACAAAGACAAGTCCAGAGTTGTGTGTGTGTGTGTGTGTGTGTGTGTGTGTGTGTGTGTGTGTGTGTGTGTGTGTGTGTGTGTGTGTGTGTGTGTGTGTCTGAGAGGCAGAGAGTAAGAGAAAAGAAGAGAAATATGTAAAAGAAAGTTAATAAAAGGAGAAAGTCAGAGGGTCAAAAGAAAAGCAAACATACATATAAAAACAAAGGTGTGTGAGTGTGTTCAGAAATGAGACAGGAAAAGTACAAACTGCCCGACAGGAGTAAGAAAGAAAGAAAAAAAGGCATGCTGAGATTGGGGGTCTGTGAACATGAGCATGAAAAACAACACAGAAGAAAGAGAATTGAAAACAAGAGAAATAAGGTAAAATCAATGAGAGCAACACAGAGACAGAAAGAACAACATGAGAGAATGAACAGAGAAAAACCCCGTGGTGTGGAGGTGGAGGTGTGCGAGAAACACTAAGAAACAAGGTAGAAGAAAAAAAAACAAATGGGTAGAAAGGGGAGGAGAGGGAGGTGAAATGAAAGCTGGAAGAACAGGGAATATTGTGTCGGACAAAAACAAAAAAAGGAAGAAATATGGGAAAATGAAAGAAATGATGAGAGAAAGAACAAAGGAGACAATAATCACATTGAATTTTGGACTGGATTTGATTTTCCGCAGCTTTTCTCTCAACTATCCTGAACCTTGTTGAGTTATTTTATGACCTGGAAAGTTTTCCTCCCTCCTTTTTGGTGATCATCGTCTTGGACATGTCCAAACCAAATTAAGTGGGCCCTGTGTGAGCTTTGATTTACTAGTTCAAATGTTCCTAACTTTCAACAGAGTGGGTCAGACTCTGTCTCTTGCAGCATCTTACTGGCCCAGTGGACTGAAGCCCAAAGGAAACCGTCCTCGAGCAGAACACATCCTGCATCGCTTCGGCTCCATGTGAACCAACAACAGAAAAACACACAATCCAGAGAATAAGGCTCACAGATGCTACCCAGATGTTCAACATCTTGCCTTTTGATACGCAGACATTAGATGGCTACTGCTGGATTTAGTTTTCCATTAACACATGTGCCAGTGATCCGTCAGACTGAGTGATGCCGTGTGACGTTTATCCAGTGACCGATAACAGAAACTAACCTTTTCATTTTTTAAATACATTTTAAAGATGACTTCCTCAAAAAAACAACATTCAAGTTGGCGCCCAGCCACCACCATCGGACTGGGTCGTCCCTCAACCATCGCCTGACGCAGACTTGGCCACTGATTTTAAAAGGAAGCCAAAGGGCCGCTCTGATTGCAAAAAGAGGTCCAAATGTATTAAACCAGAGGGGAAAATCACCGTACTTCTAAGTTTACTACTGACTTCAAGTCTACTTAAGTCCAGATTTTATTTATGGTGTAAGTTTCTGCCCAATTTGGAGTAAAATCAAGGATATAGCAGGTGATGCTTTTGGGCGTCAATGGCGACCCTAGGATAGACAAGTCGCTGACCTGGTTGCCTTTCAACTAAAGAAGAGACATCATAAAGTGTTTTCAACCTTTGACGTCCAAATACAGATGGTGTTGGACAAAATGGCAAATATGAGGCTACAAAATGGGGCTTCAGTTTCGCTTGAATATACAATGTTCCCCTTGTTTCATGCACATTTGGAAAATCCTCGCCATCTTCACCAGGTGATAATAGTGTCCTACATTGCCAGTGTAAACGCCAGAATGCTCTGAAAACAGCAATGAATGGTAGAGTTGAACAGAAAGTCTGATAGTTAGTCATTTTTTTATACTTGAATCTGTTGTTGGTATTACTTGTATTACAGGGATGCAATAACTGACTCTAAAGTTTCATTTATAACTGAGAATTGCTCTAATGTTGTCCATCAGACAAACTCTGAAAATGTATCAGAACTACTGATGAAGTGAAGCAGATCGCTGCAGAGGAAAAATAAATCCATGTGTATGTGATTAACTTCTCAAAGTTACCAGACGCTCCTGGATTCTAATGACAAATTGAGACTCACATACGACAACACACACTGATGTTGTGGAGTGTAAAACACAAACCAAGAGATGGGGATGAGAAACTGCAGAGAGGATCGGGGGGGGGGGGAGCTTGGAGACTAAGGTCCATTACCTGATTAATTTAACTGCGACCCGCCAGAAACGCTCAGAGTGACGGCTCGCTGTTAATGCTAAGAGCAGGAGCGATCTATCACCACGAGAGACGGTTGACACTTTCTCTCTCCACACCACTAACTTTCATTAACAGCCTCTTAAAAGACAGCCTAACTCTCCTTTTCACACACACACACATAAACACCAACACACTGAGATTTACGACTGAACGGGAAAACTTTGAAGACGAGACGGGGTATTAACCGTGACACCGGGGCATTTAATAATCTTTCATTCCAGGCACAGTTAGGCCCGCTCGTCTTGTGTGCCCGCCGCTATCGATAAAGAGGCTTTGACTGGTTCGTGCGGTCTGCAAAAAAAAAACATCCTCAAAATGTCAAGGATTCAGCTAATTTAATTCAGCAGACCAACCATGTGTCACTCTTAATCCTTTTAAACTCACGAAAAGTGAAATCAAGAGTGGAGGTGTTGTGAGCAGTTTTTTGGTGGCATATTGGATCTGAAGCTACGCCGAAATGTCAGTAAAGGAAGTGACTGTCCAAACATCCCAAAGTGGGAAATGTAGGATAGTGTCAGGAATTCATGTCACTAAAAGACGATCACAAACATGACGGCATCCATAACAATGTCAGTGATGATCCAGAAATGATAGGTCAGCAATATCTACTGTATGAACGGAGATTGATAAGTATGAGTTTGTATTATAAAAATATTGCTGAGAGAAAAGTATTGACTTAATTTGTCCTTTAGAAACTCTGGTCAATAACTCCTGATCAATCTGAGGTCGAAGGTTTATGAAACAAACTTGACAGCTTTCCAAATTAGAATGAAAAACAAACAAACGATCACAGAGAGGAGTCGGTGTCTGCAGATGGAAATGCTTGTTGCTTCAAACTCTCGGTTTTGAGTGAAACACTGGAAAGATTGTGGTGAAATGTATCCAGCAGTTCATCTCGTTTAACTTCTGTGATGATCTAAGACTTCTGATTTTAGGATTCTGATTGAATGAGTGCTAACATGTAAGCATGCTAGGGAGATAAAATTGATGTGCTAGCTAGCTGAGATGATTCATTTTTTAAGCTTCAAACACAGAACATTAGCATGTTGTTGTGCTAATGACGTGTTATCGAAACAAACCTCAGCTGTGATCACCTTTAACACGTTTCACCATGTATGGTGTATTGTACATATTTGTGTCTGTATTTTTTTGGCTAGGCGTTACAGATTACTACATTAGTATTAATTCCAACCTGTGCATTAACATACAGCTGGTTTGTTAACATTAGCATCCAGCTAAAGATGAACCAAAGAAAAACACTAGAGACTAATGAAAGTCGCGCCAAGTGAGTGTGATTCAGCTCCTCCTTTATTCCGCCTTTGAACTCTCATACTGACTCTGCATCGGGGTAATAGAAGTTTCTCAGTCTGTGATTTCAAATTTGATTACTGCGTGACGTTGTGGAAGCCCAAGAGAGCACGGCATGTAAACATACAGCCTGAGCTCCACATACACACACACTCAGACATGCACACACACAGCGCTGTTCTCCCCCGCTGTCTCTGCTGTCTTACAGTTATCCTTTCTCACCTCTGTAACGCCACAATTACTCCAACGCTTGCACAGGGGTGGGATCACTTCGCACCCCATAACACCTCCATGACATTCATATTAAAGGCGTGACGTCACAGGGGTGTAGATATCGCACCTTGAACTGGCTAGTGTTGTCCTAAATCAGCCACTTTACACTGAGCAAGATCCTAACGAACCCTTTTCCTGTGCTGCCTCTCTGAAGCCAAGGTTAAGATTCTTTCTCCATTAGTGGGATCTGAATTTAACTAAGTTATCTCTCCATTTTTCATCCCTCTAACATTTTTTTATTTCTCTGGTAAATAATGAGCCGAACAGACTCATAAGGCAGCCAGCCAAGACTTAATTTGTAGGCACAGCTGGGACTACAGGCAAGACATTACAATGAACAAACATCATCAGCAGTTTGTGAATCAGGCCTAATAATAAACATCTTATCTCAGATCACGCTCTGTTTTGTTCCCTTGAACAGAACATGACGTAAGGAGGTCCAATCATTCATAACACAACTCTGCAAAAATAAAAAGGCTATGATGATTAAACCCAGCAGCCGGTGACGAGAATGGTCCCAGGCAGGCCGCCTCAGAGGGCATCTCCATCATGTCGCAGTGTGAGCCTTTTCTATGTCCAGATTTACTCATGACAAGAACTCACATTCACACACATACATACACGCAAACTCTCAAAAACCACTGCAAAATTAGCGCAGCTCTCGAATTTCTGGGCAATGGCCGTCTTTGCCGGTGCCAAGTCAACAGACTGGGTGTTGCTTCTGAGTCCAAGAGATGAACAGAGTGACAGAGAGAGAGAGAGAGAGAGAGAGAGAGAGAGAGAGAGAGAGAGAGAGAGAGAGAGAGAGAGAGATGGATGCAGAGCTGGCAGGCTGTGCTGCTGGCAGGAGTTGATGGTAATGAGGCTTTGATTGGGACTGAGTGTGAGGCCTTCGAGACATGAGAGGGTCAGGCGGTGGCAGCTCTGTTGATCACACACACACACACACACACACACACACACACACACACACACACACACACACACACACATACACACACACACACATACACACACTCCTGACTTGTACAGGCCTCCCACTCCTCATCCACCCTTCCAACATGCAAACACACATCAAAGTACATCTCCCTGACTCTCCTGCTCCGAAGCCTTCACTCACTCTTTCACACGCTCAATCACACGACACTCACAGGGAGCCCTTGACGTTCTGTGAAGCCACTCGGGGGAACCAACTTGCTCACATCACATTTTTGAAGAGTGATCGCCGCCACTTTTGTTCGCTTTTAAAACACAGTAACGTGGTTCTCCACACATCCAGCCTCTGGGCTTTGGGGCCGACACACCACATTTGCATTCCGTTTCATCGTGACGTGTTGATGCTAACAGAAGTGCAAATTCTGCTAAAAAATGTTTTTACCACCTTTGAGTAACATATTTGCTGCTAAGTGCTCGCTGTCAGGGTGTTTGCTAAACTGTAGCTCCCACTTTTCACCTGTCAATCAAATAATATGAGTGTAACAAGGATGCTGTCGTGGATTTTCTGTTAAGTTCGCATCAAGCCTCTGAATGTGGTGCCGTCATGCTGCTAGTGCCACAACACAAAAAAGTGGAATTTAAGCTAACTCCTCTCTTTTCTTTGTCTGTCAGTTCGGAACATTTTCCCACAAGGTAATCCTCAGAGTTGTTTGTTAATTTGAACAGCAGTAAATATTAATGGACGAAGCCTGAGTGAAGTCACCCATCTGTTTCTGCAGGGGACTTTGGAGTTCCATCGATGGGACAGGAAATCCTGTCTCAGCCTATCTTTCAGTCAACCTAACGACAGGCTGGGAGCTGTAATGGAATCATTACGTCATTATTTGGAAGCATACTGCTCTCTGCCATTAAACGCTGTGTGTGTGGATCAAACAGGCGGTCAGACACAGTTGAGATGGAGCAGATCTGATGTGGCCAATATGGAGCCAATCACAGCGCCATAACACTGATGTTCTGACAGAGAAAATGATAATCATTATCACGTGGGAGGAGGTTTGAATGTGTGTTGTGTGCATTAAAAGGGGGCCAAATTGTAGGTGTGGATTTGTGTGATAACTGACTGGTCTGTGTTGTGTTTGGATTTGTAATTTAAAAAAAAGGCTCTAGGGTTTGTGAAGATTCCTGCCGTGTCCATATAAGTACAATACGTATGACTTTGTATGTTTGTGTTCCCTTATAACTATTCCAGTGTGCACATGAGTTTTAAATGTGCGTGCCAGTGCACTCCTGCAGGAGTTTTCATGTGCATCCTACCTATCTCTCAAGTGCCTCTGTGTGTGTGTGTGTGTGTGTGTGTGTGTGTGTGTGTCCCTGACCGCTTTCCACTTGTCTCTCTTCTCTCATAGAAGTAAGTTGTTGTTGCAAGTGACTCCACCTGTTTGACACAGAGCTCTGATTGGTTTTTACCCTACGGCTCCCTGGAGGGCCAAATAGCTCAATCTCAGCGTGACAGCCGAGTCGTTCACTCTCATTCACAAACAATGCCTCTCATCGTGTCTCATACACTTACTGATGTCTGTGCTCAGTCATCCACTGCTCTCCCTCTTTCATATCTGAATACTTATTCTCCATCTTAGATGTAGATTCATTACAAGGATGATTAAAAGCTCTTACATTTGAAGCATTGAAGGGCCATAAAAACCTCCATGAATAAGAATCTTAGAGGTTGTGCATTTTTAAGCACAAGTGATACTACTACCTTTAAAATGTGTTAAAAGTCAAACTATGAATTAAATGATAAAGTGAAACCAAACTTGTGTTAAAAATAATTTTTAAATCGTCTTTCTTATTTAGAGTCGAAAAAATCGTCCACACACACTTTGGGGACAATAAGTTTAGAGTATTTCTTTTCATTGACGACGCTTGTTATGCACAATCTTTGTTCGCGAGAATCTTTGGCTTCAACGTCAAGAATGACATGAAGAAGATGCAAAAACAATATGTCATAGCTGAACTCAACTCATCTGTTTTTTTCTCCTAAAGAGCCGAAATTCAGAACGACATAAAGCAAAGAAGGCAAACTTATCTCAATTCAAGGCCCACTTCCTATAGTTTTTCAGAAGCTATTAGTATTCATGTAGATGTCTCAGTGTAGTCATGGGACAGCTAAGATAATTCTGTCTGCTGATGAAGGCTATGAGATTGAATGCAAAGCCCCAGACTAAGCTAGAAAGTTTTATCAAAGTGTTTTGTCTAAGCTACGTCACGTTTAAATATGGCAATGTTTTAAAGGTCACATATTATGCAAAATACACTTTACTATGTTTCTCTAACACTAATTTGTGTCTCTAGTCTGTCCACAACCCCCCCCAATGATGAGAGAAGTCCATCCTCTCCGTCTTCTGCCTGCTCCACTTTTCAGAAAATGTGTGCTCAAACAGGCCGTTTGGAGATTTTCCCTTTATGACATCACAAAGGGCAGTAACCCCTCCCCCAGGTGGGTGACACTCCCACAGCTAGGTGTTTGTTCTGCCCTCTGAGTCTGCCTTCTCACAGTAAACAATCGGTCATAAAGCAAGAAAGCTCACCCAAGCCCTTCCAGAGAGAGTCAGACACAGCTCATTTACATTTAAAGCTACAGACACAGAAACAGCCTGTTCTGAGCAGGGCTGAAATAGAGGGGTTTATAGGCATGATCAAATACAGGATCAGAGTGGATTTAGAACAAGAAACTTCACAGACATGTTTTGGGCAGCTCTGAGACTTATTTAAGCTTGTGGAAAAGGAGGAGAAAATGTGACCTTTAAAACAACTCCCTGTGCATTCAGATTGAACCTATACCATGCTCTCTCTCTCTCTCTCTCTCTCTCTGTCCCCAACAAGGAATAACACCTCCATAACAACTCATGTTTCCTCCATCTTTTATTTCACTCGCTCATTTCTATGTGGACCTCATTACCTTCCTCTCCCAGACAATAGCCACTTTTTTTTTGTCCTCCCCGTCACTGCCACTTTCCCTAATCCCTATCTATACATACATTACTGACCAGTATAGACTGGAGACTAATGGGATGTTTCTGTTTCTTTGGCTGTCATGGATTGTTTGACAGGTAAAAATCTTATAGAGCCTGCAAGAGAAAGATTTAATAACAGGAAAATAGACCACGACGGTCAACTTGTCCTGGGAGTCTAATTAGTGTTTCCTCACACTTGTCGCTTCACAGCCCAGGCCTGTCCTGTTCATTTATATCTCCCTCTCAGGACCAATCATAAAGCTCATTTAGGTACAATTCAAGCCTTTTAAAATGGTCATGAAGTGATAAGGCTGTTTGATTGAACTGTATTGTGGTGTTAACAAACATTTCAAAGAGGTATTTTTCAGTCTTTACGCAGGAACTGGCTCACAAAAGTAGCTTAATTTGAATTTATCAGCCTTGTGCAGAAGATATAGATCAGTGTGGATTAAACTGACTCACTGATAGTGAACACATCTCAGTCCTTATCTCCAACTCTCTGATTCAGAAAACACATCCTGTTTGTTTTGTGAAATTAGAAAGGTTTCAAATACCGATTTTTTTGGTGCTTTGAATCAAGGAGCAGGTGTCATTGAAATTCTTAATCCTTCCTGAGGCTGTTTCGGAACAAAAGAAGTGAAAAGTCATTTTTCATGCGACTGTAAGTCTTACCTGAACATGTCCCCGAGTCCTTTCAGCATGCCCTTCTTGGCCTTTCCCTTGTCTTTCTCCTTCCCTCCTTCCTGCTTCTTCTTCTCCTTCCCTCCCTTGTCTTTGTCCTTCTTCTTCTCCTCTTTGGTTCGATTTGTGCCGTTGACCAGGGGCTTCTCGGAGCCGGAGAGCGGCGTCTGGTCGGCCACCGTGGACACAGAGTCTCTACCCGATCGAGAGCTCTCCTCCGTGTCCTCCTCCACTGGAGAGAGAGGGAGAGACATGAGAGGAGAGAGACGGAGAAAGACACGTGGAGGGGGGATTGGAGAATATGCTCTTATTAAACCAACAGGTGATTTAAAGTGGAAGTGTGTGATATAAAACTCAATAAGCCTAACAAATGGAAATGTACAAGTCTCTTAGATGTGCAATAAAATCTCAATAAGAGCCAAAAGGAATATAATAAAATGTAATTACATCCTATAAGTGATCGAAGCACTCTGTTCTACACTGAAACACCAATCATGAGAGGCCATTAGACACTAATAAAACTGATGAAAAGGTGACTACTTCTGTTTCTTGTATCAGGTGCTACAGCGTGTTTGTTCACAAACGAGGAGACTCACTTCACGCAGTAAACATTTGATTATTCGAGCTCTGGAAGGGAGAGAAGCGACTTTAGAATCAAAGTCTTTAGTGGATAAATGATGGAAAAGATCATCATTCTTCTGTCTCATCTGAAATTCTTATCTCATTTTTGAGATGTAAGGGACTAGATAAAGAAAAGGAAGAAGTCATGAAGATGACTATTTGTGTTTCAAATGTGGAACAAAACAAAACAGAACCGTGTAGACGGGCATCTCCCGTGTACTGTGAGGTCAAATGTCTGTTTTTATAGGTGGAGTTTGGCGATTGATTTGTGTTTCATGTAGTCTCTAATCGACTGATCTGTTGGACTATTACTTGTGATGCTCGGTGTCATGTGACCAGGTATGTGTTTAGAATTAGAGAGCCAGTGTCTCAGTGGGTTCCCCTCCAGGTAAATTGTTGGATCATGAGACAGCGATATGCCATTGCCAGAAGCCGTTATTAACCCAGCTGTGAGATATCGAGCCTTAGTCACACTGCGGCCACTCTCATGCACGACTATGGAAGCAACATCCGACATTTAACGAAGCTGACACAGTTTCTAAATCTACGCTTGTTACTGACTGCTTTCGTTTTTTTGGGTTAGTGAAGGTAAGTAACATCTCAGAACAATGTCACCAAAGGCATGATATTTTCTTGTAGAAAGGCAGGAGCAGATTGCCAAACCGTTGATGGACGCTGTAGGATCAAACCTGTGATTTTTCAAAAAAAAAAAAAAAAGCAGTCTTTGAAACTGTTGGCCTGCATGTGAACAGAGAACGTCTTACATGTCTCCATGCCCTCATCCTCCTCCTCTGTTGCAGCTGGTCGGTCGTAGGATTTGTCGATGGCTGCTCTGAAGCTCTCGTTGCAGCCCCGCCCCCTGATGATACGGGGGCGTGGCCTGTGGAAGGGGAGGTCCCCATTGAGGGTTACCTCGGCAACGGCGGTCTGGAGGCTCTCGAGAGAGCTGGACTTTTTCAAGCCTAGCGATGGTCCCACGTCTCTTGTGGAAGAACCTGATGGGAGGATAGAGAGGAGAAATGCACTGTAAGAAAATGAAGGAACAATTAAGGACCAAACGAGCTACTTCTCCAGGGGGGGGGGGGGGGTCCATCAATATCTGCATCAATACCTTCCGCTAAAACCCTATTTAGGTGTGGCATCTGATAATGTACTTTAAGTTCATTTCTATTCTTCAATAATCTCAGTTTACACAACACTATGTAATTATTCAATCCTCTTAGAGAGGGGTCAAGGTTACGCAGCTGTAATTAAGCAATAATGTCTAAATAATGAGGCCCCATGTCCACTGAGCGTTTCTTTAAGGCTGACTGTGCGCTCAGGAGCGCTTGCATGAAAAAAAACACTGCACATCCGTCCTGTCTCTATGACAACAGTCTGTTGACAACGACCACTATATGACAGACACTGTTCTGTTACTTTATACTGCATGTTTTTCATTAGAGATAATTTTTTCCCCAGTAGACGCGGAGCAAAGAGGATGTGGGTACAAGACACGATCCGTAGTTGATAAAAATGCGGGTTTTTATACATTTGGAAAAGAGCGCCGGTGACGTCAACAGCGCAAAAAATGGTGGCAAAAACTCCATGAAGCACTTTCTAACACTGTTTTTTTTGTTACTCCTCTTTGTTCTGTCACATGTTTTGTTCCATCTGAGGTCCAAACTGCACAACCTTAATGAAATAAATCTGACTGGTTGAAAATATCAGAAATGTGGGTCTTGATTTCTCATGAAGCTGTTGGTGTTTGGTCCTGAGGCCAGCTGAGAATCACTCCTATGAACTTCACAGTCACAAATATGTCCAACTAATATTAGAAGCTTAAACTAATTCCACTTATATCCTACAGTGTAGATAAGTCTGAAACACATCCTAATGTATTCTATTTAATGTATCTAGTCAACATAACCTTAGAAAACCAACATTTCTAATGCAGTGATAAATAACAATGCATCCACAATCAATACGTACACATTAACCTTTGTCGTGAGTAAAGCCTATAAAACATTCTCAAGGATAAAGTGATGATGTTGTGCAGGAGAAATTAGATTTCTTTTACAAAATGAAATAACAGGATGATTGAAGAGGATGGATTTAGAAGACGAGAGAAACGTTCAGGGCATAAAAAACGACCACAAACTAAAGATGTGCTCACAAGCTTCACCGCTCAGTGACTTTCAGTAATTCTTCATCATGACACTGAAGAGGAAGGTCCACTAACACTCCAGAGTAAACTGGACAGCAGTAACATAGAAACCTGGAAATCAATCAGGCTCTTCTCAGGTAGCAGCTTCAACAACTTTTCTTTCTTAGTTTACTTCTTTATCCTTTAGATGAGGGGTTGCCAAACATTTCAGCTCGTGAGACCCCAAAATAAAGGTGCCAGAGAGGGACTGCCCCACTGTCTCTGGAGATGGTCAAACATATCATATCATCATAAGCATATCAGTCCTCTTCTAGCATCCCTTCATTGGCTCCAAATACGCTTCAGAATCCATTTGAAGGTTGTGCTGTTTGTTGGCTTGGCCCCCCCGTACATTACCGACCTCCTTAGCCCGTACAGTACACTTCATCTAGGCCCCTTAGATCTTCAGACAGGGGCCTCCTGACTGTCCCCCTCTCACGGCTCAAGCTCAAAGGTGATTGTGCTTTTGCAGTCAAAGCCTCTAAACTGTGGAACAGCCTCCCCTATTCCTTCAGGTCTGCCTCCTCTGTGGACTCTTTTTTAAGTCCCGTCTCAAAATGTATTTTTATATGTTAGCGTTTGAGTCCTGGTCAGCTGCTGCTGTTTTTTAAATGTGCTTTATAAATAAATGTGACTTGACCTAACAGATAACCTACACACACTAAGAGGCTTATTCAAACACTGGTAACATGAACCACTTTGTTTTGATCTCCACATGGACTGATTTCCTGAATGCAACCAACACCACCAAGCGAAGCCTGCTCAAACGTGATCAGTCCAAACAGAAAAATGGAAACCAAAGGACTTCTGACCCCAAGAATCTTGAATGCTACTTTCAAATAAATCATTTGAAGATGAAAATCATGTCAGAAATGTGGTACAATAGACATAAGGCTATTATAAAATCATATTGTATAAAGCATCCACTCATCGGGACTGAGAGGATAAACCTTAAAGGAACTGCTGTTCTCAACCATAGACTGTAAATATTAATGGATGAAGCCTGAGTGGTGTCAGCCATCTGTTCCTGCAGGGGGCTCCGGAGGATCATCAGCAGCAGCCGCCATGCTGGAAATCCTGTCTCAGCCTAACTTTCAGTCAACTAATGACAGGCTGAGAGCTGGAGCTGAGGCGGGTTTTAAGCCTCATGACGAACCATTACATCATCTCCACCTGTCAATCATGTCAGCTACGTGCCTAACTATGGATAACTTCCGGTGGTCTTGGAGCCAGTCTCAAGCGGACACTCGACGAACTGCAGCACACTTCGCATTGGCTTCATTTTTCATTTTTCAAGACCGGAGGTCGCCGCTTGTTCTCAACACACATGAAATGTGTATAAATGTTATGAATGCCATGAGTGCTTGAGTGCAGCATCTCTGCTCAGTGACAAGACGACACCTGGTCTCCAGGTCTCAGACGACCACTAAGCGACTCTGACAACAACACACCGTATTTAAAGCGTGATGCTGTTTGAGTTCAGTAAGAATGAAGCTAATGGATTGTGAGAGTGTGTCTCCAGAATTCCTCCCAACTGACTCCAAATGATATCACAAGATCTGTGACTGAATGAAAATAACCATCAGCAAAGCAAGAGGAACATGACAGTTTAATTAAACTATGACCATTTGTACAGTGGCTGCAGACATTATTATGGTTTTTTTTGTTCCCATATGGCACCTTTCACAGGCTGAGAATGTGTTCAGTGGCAAATAAATGTAGGAAGATAAGGTGAAGAGGTAAATGGAAGAGTCCTAATCCCCTGGGTGGTGTCACTGCAGAGTTACTGTAGCAGAAGGGCTGCAAAATACACAAGGCCTGACAGATTAACACGAGGCACTGTGAGGGAGGAGAGTGCATGAAAGAGTAAGAGTGAGAGAGAGAAAGAAGTGAGGGAAGAAGGAGAAGAACTGCACAAAAGTTTGGAGTGAAATGAGGGTTGAGTCAAGAAGAAGACAGACATTTCAAACACTTCAAGCTCAGAGAGAAAGGAGAGGATGGAAATGAAGTAGGAGATAAAAAAGAATTTAAAACTGCAAACTACTAATACCAGCTAACAGTAACACAAGGCTAAAGATATATAGTCCCCAACCAAACATCTATATTCTCCTGTTCCACTTTGTTTTTCTGTCCTATTTGTTGGCTTTAGTAGATAGAACAGCTGAAGAGAGACAGGAAACATCGGGAGGAGAGAGCGTATGATGACATGCAGCAAAGGGCCGAGGTTGGATTCGATCCCCGTGCAGCAGTCACAGGATATAAACGCCACTCCCCCTCCCTTGGCTGGAGCTGAATTCTCCAGAGAATATCCTGCTGCGTTCTCACATCAGCCCACTCGGACTTGCTGCGAATAAAATACTAGGGGTCTGGCAGGAGAAACTCCGGGTGAAGTCCGAGTGAAAAAGTGTGTCCGTTTGCGTCCACACATGCAGCTCCTCCTGGAAATATCAGGAGTTTTTCAGGAGTTTTCTGCAAGCTTGAAAGCCCTATATGAGTATTTGACAATATTTTAGCTACTTGTGATGCCATTTCTTGGAGTTTCTTTACGAGCCTAAATCTGTGCAGCCTCAGGTAATGTTTGTAAGGTAAGTTGTGCCTTCACCATTATGGTTGTGATTCCATATCAACATGGATTAAGCCAATATTGATCTGCTGTGGTCAGTTGGCGGCCGACCACACATTTTAATACAGAACATAACAGATGATAACTTTATATACCGTACTATAAAACATTTTATGAATGGTCTTTCCATGTTGTCTTCATTTGGGGCACTGAGGGACCTTTCAAATCACAAAGCATTTACTGTACTGGCAGGTTTCTTTGTGATTTCAATTATTATTCTAAGCATATTGGACCCGGCTGCCTTGAAACAGAATTAAAATCTTCATACAGTCTATTAGGGTGAAATATATTGAAATGTATTTAAATCACCTGCCAGGGCTGTAGAATTAAAAAGCAAATCTGGAGGAGAAGCTGATAAACAATGCCAGGCTTTATGTTTACAGTCTGACCGGCCGAAAGGAAGAAAAAAAAAAAGATACAGACGGAGAAAAAAAAGAAGAAAAAGAAAATTGAATACATGCAGAGTGAACAAGCCAGTGTGCTGGCGGTCTCCCATTCATTCTCATCAGTCTGTCCTGTTCCCTTAACGTCTCACTGAGAGCCGGGCTGATAGGCTTTTCACGCTGCACACTCACTTTATTTAAAGGCTTTGCCCAGCGCCACTCGCTGCAGTCACACTTCAGCAGCAGTATGAAGGAAAAAAAATAGGATTGTTTACACCGTGTTGGAGATCTGACAAATGGCGGTTTGGTAACAACGTGGAGTTTTTTTTCTCCTTTTAAAGACTTTCAAACACAATGAAGAGAGTGTAATATTGTTCTTTTCATTCAGGACTAACAACAGAGAGTAGTGTTGTAGTCAAGACGACAGTAACCGGGACCAAGACATACCCGAGACCAGAGTGCTCCGAGACCGGGATAAGACCGAGACATTTAGGGACTGAGACCGAGTCAAGACCAAGACCAAGGCAGGACGAGACCAAGACAAGACCAAGACATTTAGGGATTAAGACTGATTCAAGACTAAGGACATAAATATCACTGAAAATCATCATCCAGTGTGCAGGGGGCGTGTCACTTTGGATTACAGTAATGACTTGGAAAAATAGCCTTTCAGTGGTGGTCTTGACAAAGTAAAAATGCTTCAGATTCCGAGACGAGACTGAGACCTTTTAAAAGGTGGTTTGAGACCGATCTTGAGACCAATCTCAAGTAACACTAACAGAGAGCGTAGCCAAAATGAAGCAGTACTATTGTCTTTCTTTATCCAGTTTGGGGGTTAAAAAAATGGAAAATGATGAATAATCAGGGCGAGAAACACAGCTAACACTGAGTGTCAAACAGCTAAATGGATTATTTCATATCTGGCAACCAGTCAGTCAGCTCGGAATAATCTGCGTCAGTGTCATCTGCAGATAAACATGATCCTACCGAGTAAAGCATTGAAAGGCTTACAACAACAAACACACAGCTATCATGAAGCAGCTGGAACAGGAGAGGTCAGATTAGGTGTTGACACCAGCCGCACGTGGAACTGGCAACAACTGAGTCACTGATTAAGTCTCAGAAATAGCAAAATCACCTTTTCTTTGGTTTCACTGATTCTGGCATCTCCATATAGTTTGTGTTGTGACTGAAGTCTATAAAGGTGGCGTGTTATTTTGTACAAGTCAAAACGACATGAACACCCCCAAAAAAGAAAAGGACCCCCAAGTGGTGGGAAAGTGACTCTGAAAGTGGACCCTGTTGGCAAGATGAGCAAATATTTCTAATTCCCAAAGTTCATATACATAGACTTTGAATGTCAGCTTTAGAAGGGATCCTGCTGATTGCTGGATGCTGCTAGCTGTCCAGCATTGTCCACCATCACTGTGAGTGTCCTAGTCCGACATGTGGTAGCACCCTGTGTCAATAAACCTCTGAGCCAATCACTATCAGGGGACAGGAGCTACTATATCGCTCCGTCAGAGCTGTCACAGTCTTTGGTTTCAGCGGGGTGGTTTTGTTTTAGCTTTAGTAAATGGACCATGGATCATCTGGACTTACTGGAGAGTGGAGGTTGGTGGAGTGAGTTGGTAAAGTGACACCAGGGGAGCTCAAAGTGAAAATAAACCCAGGACACTTAAAAACACAGAGGGAAATCTATTAGCACTCAACATTATGGGAAAGTGAATCCAAAATGGAAAAAATTCCGTCTCTTCTTTTTGGTTTCATGCTAAATATCCCCCTGAGGAATAATTACAATCAGTATCTCTGCCAGTGTAATGAGATCATTTCAGACTTTTATTATAAAGGCAGATCACTCTAATTCTGATAAAACAATGGTGGTTAATTATAGAACATTCTTTGATTTGCAATGAAGGCGACTTCATTATCACAAGAACAAGCGCTCTCTCACAGCTTTCACATTCTTCATGACGTTAACGGGGGAGCAGTAGAAAGCTCTTACTGGGATAGTAAAATGAGTTTCCACGTACATCTCTGATGAACAGAGACACTATATACCTCTACGCTATATCAGGTGTATCTCTGTTTAGTCATTGGTTCCCTGTAACAGCCACTCTCCAGCAGTGTTTAAAACATTGACTGTGACTAAATTATTAGACGACAGTTTTGCTTCTCGGTTGACAAAAATCTTTTCAATTAAATGCCCCTATTTTTGTTTTCCATTTCTGGACATGATAAACTGAACGCCTTTGACTTAAGTGTTATTTAGGGATAATCAGCAACGGAAAGACGACACCGTTACCTCAACTGACTGGATACACAGCTCCTTTTTTTCTAACACTTTAGAAATTTGACACTGTGCTTACATTTTGTTATGTCCAAACACGGCCATGTCTGTAGTAGATCAAGTGACCTACACTAAACCAGTCCTTTAAGGTGTGGTGTGCAACCGTGAGGAAACCAGCATTAGTCAACTAGATATCACTACATACTGTTAGACACTCCCATCGCCACCGACACAATCAATCGCTTGATTTGCATTTGTGTAGCGCCAAATCATAACAAACGTTATCTTAAGAGCAGGTCTAGACCTAACTCTTTTTATATCATCTACAAAGACCCAACATTAATCCACCAAAAGCACCAAGCAACATTTAGCAAAGTTACAGTGGCAAAGACAAACTTTCTTTAAGAGGCAGAAACCTCGAGCTGAACCAGACTCACGATGAGCAGCCGTCTGCTGTGTTGGAAACGACCCCTCTGGTGTTGTTGTCTGCAGGGTTGTCACAATATCAGAAGGTTACACTTTGATGTATTCGTAAAAGTCAAACGATATGGGTACCACAGAAACAGAAATAGAAGTCCCAGGCACCAGACATTGGGTAATGTCTTGTTTTAATTAGCAATTGGGCAAACTCCTGCACAGTCCAACACGAGGGTGAACATTGTGTTGGCTTTTACCCGTGGACGCAGAGTGTGCCTGTTCTCTGTTGGACAGGCAGGTGCCAAACACCAGGTTAGCTTGTGCAAGCGTGTGGTAGCTTGCAGTGTAGGTACAAGCAGTAAACTTACACACCACGTCCTACAGTGAGTGTGTGCTTCTGGTGCGATGAGCCCAGTTTGAATGTCGTATTTACAAGCTGCAACAAACATTTCTTCTGACTCCACCTATAAGATATTCAGTTTTTCAACAAGATGGATTTTCAACAATAGATGCATGCCAACCCAGAACTCGAACAAAATAGACAGACCAATGAATAAATGCCAAAAAATAAAAACGTCTGTGAATGTCTTAGAGGTTGCTCTGGATAGCACTGAAGAGTGACTGACTTTGTCATTTAGCTATGGACACTAACCCTAACCTGATGTTGAGATGCAACAACATGCTTACTTGTCAACTTTCACTTTTTGTTGTGACATTACAGAAATATTGCTGCTGACTCATCTGTTGCTTCAGACACAGCTTATAAAATATGCAGCAAAAAATCTCATTGATGTCAATAAAAGATAAAAAATCTTTCCATCTCCTGGTCTCCTGAAACTTCTGTTCAAACTTCTGTTTCTGACTTCACACTACCGTTGAGTCGGAGTTCAGAGTCACACCTACAAGTTACTGTAAAGTGCACAAACTCTCCTCCCTCTCTTTCTCCTTCTCTACGTGTCTTTCTTCAGCTCCATGTGTCCTTTCTGTCCAAGTCACTGACATCAGAGACGGGCCTTCTATTCAGTCCAGGCGACAGTGTAAATACACAAGACATGACAATGACGGATGACTAGCTGTCAGCTCGCCGCCTTAACCGAGGACGGGATGCATTTTCTACTCTCCCTCCACTCACACACAAAAAAAAACCAATTAGTGCTACAGCTGCATCTGAGGCAAAAACAGGGAAATCAAATCTTTAGTCACTCAACTGCTTTCACAAGCATGTTCAGCTGTGACCTCTAACTGTGGCGTGGACTGAGAGTCTTCACTCTGCAGACTAACAAATGTATCCTGTCAGTGAGTGAAACAGCCAACACAGGGAACACTTCCCAAATGCATAAACAGGTGAGCGCTTGCTAAACCCTCTGAGAGTTTCATATTAGGATTCATATTTGTAGATCAATATGTGCAGCTAAATGTGGTGTGTTGTTGTTCCTGTACAGTTTGACTCTACAAAGCTGCAGAGACAGGTTGTAGTTTATTTATTATAGTTTTTGACAGGTTTGAATTCTAGCTCAACTCTGCAGCTCCGAGAGTTCCCCTCAGCTAAATGATGCATCATTAAATGAATAAATAATTCTCCAGTTTACTTATGATAAAACAAAGAGTCAATGAAGGAAATATGGGACTGCAGAGACAGATCTGAGATGATAAGAAGGACCTGGGACTCAGAGGTATTCATTATTTTTCTGCATCTCTTTCTGAGTACATATTTATGAAACAACGTGCACTTTTGCATGAGTAAGAAAGTGACCAAAGAAGAAATATTTCTAAGTTAAAAATTGTGTAATATGGGGCGCCGGTAGCCTTGTGGCTGGTGCACACGACCGATGTATACAGAGGCTGTAGTCCTCCAGGCGGACACCATGTGTTCGAGTCCAACTTGTGGCTCCTTTCCCGCGTGTCGTTCCTCTCTTTCTTTCTCTCTCTCTCTCTCTCTCTCAGATTTCTGACTCTATCCACTGTCCTGATTCTACATGAAGGCATAAAAAGCCCAAGAATAAACCTTTAAAGTGTCCTTTAAGTGTCCTATTTTGCCGCCTTTCTCCATAGTTACATTTATCTGTTAAACAGTTGAGAAAGGAACAATAACACCTGCACATGCTGCATCGAAAATAGAGTCCATTTAACAGGGCTTCATTTTATATTTTTTATGTGTACACTCTGCTTTGATAATCCCATTGGTTCATCATCATAATGATGCCATACTCCTTTACTATAACTCCTGCAAACACTCCCTGCACATTTACTTCTCAATAGTTCGATGCCTTGTCCTGGTATTTCTTTGCTTGGAATTGTTCACAGGAGGTGTTAAAGTTAATTTATAGCTGCTTTACACTGCAAGAAGATCATGAAAGTAGAACTATTCTAGAGCTGAGAAAATGTACTTTGTACTGAGTTATTTAAGGTGTATCATCATAACACAGCGATACTTTCTGAATAATAAGACCCCTAAAGGGCTTTTAAAGTTTAACATCAGATGCATCACCACTTCTACCTCTCAGTCCCAGACCTCAAATATGCAACTTGGAGAAAAATGATGGTGATTGTGGCAGAGTTGAATTTCTCCATTCTACCTTCAGTGCACCGGGGTCCTTACCTGTGTTGGTCTCAGGACGAGGAGTGAGGTTAATCTCGTCGGCTACTGTTAAAGGAAGGGGGAGGAAAGAAGGGAGGGGTACAAACATTTGGGGTTCAAGTTAGTGCTCATGACATTCCACATGCAACATCCAGGTATAGCGCTGCAATCATCACAAACTGCTTCATCTCAATTAGGATCGGACGCCATGCGAGACAAGGAGGTTTGAGTTGGATGGGGAGTGAGAGAGAGGGAAATGAAAAGAGGGCTCGAGGATAGCAATCAGACTTGTTGTGATATCAACACGGCACACGGCAGCAATCTGGTCGGGAAGATTAGATATGATTATAGAGAGTGCGAGCAGAGAGTCTGTTGCAGCCAAAGCAATCAGCGACTGTTCGAAGCCATTTCAAGGTGAATCAACAGAGTGAAGTTCTTGACTTTGGAGAGAGATGCAGAGTCTGTTTTCATACAGAGAGTCAAGTGGGTGGAATACATTAAAATAGAAGGAACATGTTGGAGACATTGGGGGGGCGTGCAGGGATGTGTGCTGGAGGTTACATGAAACCGGCTTTTCTTTGGGTTTTATAGAGTTGGAAGTTTCTGAGGAGAGCAAAGTTTATGGAAAGAAATATGTACACAAGAGTTCAATGCTTAAATGTCTTCATTCAGCGTACCCATTGTATCTCTTTTGAAGTTTATGACAGGCACACCCTGATTTTAGCGCTCAGTGAGGCGGTTTGGTGAACGTGGAATAACGTGATGGCGTTGGAGTGGTAATTATACATTGTGTAAGAATTGTAAAATGTTATGGGACAAATGTCACCAAAGGGGCAGCCCAAGAAAACACAAAAAGACCCAAAGGATAAAACGTTTGAACCTCTCATGTTGCTATGGAAACATCATGTTTATACTGTGTAGGAACGGACAAACTTTCATGTTGAGGACTTAAGAGCACTCGCATCACAGGAAAGTCTACATGATGATTTAATAGTTAAATATTGTGGCCGTTTTTCACCAAAGTCTACAAGTTCATAATGTTCACAATGTTCATGAACATAATGGTATACTTTCAACTTTGGCGAAAGATTGTTGGCATTGACTAAACCCTGACCCTAACGCTTAGACTTCTGCCGACAGGGAGGAGGTTCACTTACGCTAGGAGGGCCAAACCTAACGGATATCTTCAGTCATTTGTCCCATCAGCAGATGGGTTTTTGAATTAGTCATAGGCACTGTTGCCTGTTCACGTTTACTATGGACTGTTGGACTTGGTTAAGCTCATGTCTCACTGCACGTCTATCTTGATGATATCAGTGGGAGATCTGTACTAAGAGTATGTACTGATGTCTTTGTGCAGTTCTTGGGATGTTTATAGCCTGTGACTTCTGTTGCAAACCAAATTGCCCGTAAGAAACCATCGGCCACGGCTTCAAACCTGTATGCACGGAAACTACTTTGTATTTTACAGATGAAGCAATGTTCATTGGACGTGTCCCTGTTAAATGAACGAATGAAAATTACAAAAAAGTTCAGATTTTCCGATCCAAGGTCAAGTCAACTGAAAAGATGACACATGGAAGGTGTGGATCTTTGTGTTTGACTTCAGTTTCATTTCAGACCAAATTTGATGTTTTGCAACTTTAAGAACAATCTAATTTATGAACTTCAACCTGGATCTTGACATGAATGATAATGTGAAGACAAGAACTGACAATCAACCAAATCCACCGAATGACAAAAGGCTCAGAAAAAGAGTTGGGACACAAGCGTACATTACAAGACATCTTGAGCTTAACATGTGAAAACTAGCTCTGCTTATTTAATTCTAATGAATCCCAATCCTTAAATACTTCTGGTGCGTAACATTAAAAGCTTTTAATCTGTTTAATTTAAGATATGAATATGGATTTGATTGACAGAGTTATCCAGGAGAACCTCAGTCCCTGGTCTTGATGATATCTTCATGAATATCTCAAATAGTAGAAGGAACTTGGATATTTGAATAGTTGTACCTAGATCCATGCTTTTGGACTTGCGTGTCTTGATGATCTCCAGATTGGCGGCGTCTCCGAACTGCTTGGTGCGTTTTTCCGACATACTCTGGCGTCCGAAGCCCTCCCTTTGGAAAGCAGCGTCAGGATTATTTTCATCTGGATTCTGGGAGCTGGATGGAGGGACGAAGGTTGGGAAATGGAGATTATATAAGATTGACTTTAACAGATCCAAAACAAGGCAAAATTGTGCCAGCGCAGTAAAAAAGGAAAGACAAGAGCTGAGGAATTGTAAAACTATCATTTCTAGCATGTTCTAAAAGAAGTATCGGTGACCTGGAGAGAGAGGAATGAGGACTCAAAGTCAAAGAAGTTCACATAAGTTCTCTGCTTTGAAGTCACATGGCTTGAAATGGGACACAAAGCAGGTGAACAATTCATGGAGGGAAATGAAATCAAAGAATAAAGGAGCTGAACAAGTGGAACAAGAAGAAAAGGAAGGGTTGGGGCAAAAAGAGGTGAAATAAAAAGTTGACAGTGTGGAGAAATGAAAGAGTAAGAAAGGATACAACGGCCAAAAAGAAGTTTTATATGGAAACATATTAGGACACGGGAAGAAAAGAACAAACAGGAAGAGACAAAGAGTGAAATCAAGAAGAGATTGTAGAACGATAGAGGAGGAAGGGAGGGCAAATGAAATGACTGAGACACAAACATAAAGAGAAGATGAAGAGAAACAGATTGCTCAGGAAGTCATTAAAAGAAAGACGAAAGACTCATCAGAGAGCTGAAGTCAAACAAGTCGAAAGTGATTCAACGGCTCAAACAGTAACACAAATTGACCTTATGCCGAGGTCAGACTACACGGTCTTTTTGTCTGTAACGATGGTCACTGTGTCAGATGATCACAGAGCCATAGATTCTGTAACTTGACTGACAGACTTCACGGTGGTACCAATCCTCACAACTAACATGATGACGCTGGAAGGAAGAGGGGCTGGAATAGACGACACCTGGAAAGAAGACTGTAAACATGAAAAGACCTGTTGCTGCCTGACCTCGACAAACATTCCTCCTTTTCCAGATGTGGCCTTGATTGGCGTTCCCTATGACACACTACACGGGATAAAACACTCATTTTCAAGGCAGACGGGTACTTTGTACTTTGAACATGTAGTCTAAACCTCGGCATTAATGCACAATCATCTTAAAACTCTTGAAATCCCCTCAGTCGACTTCAATGAGCTGTATAAGAGATTGGTGTAGGGACGTTTTGCCCACCTTTCGTTCTGACTGGGCAGCTCTTTGGCCCACGTCGGCGTCACATCAGCAGCGAAGCCCACGTCGTCGTGGGAGCTGGATGATGATTGGTCGGAGAGGTTGGGTGGGAGTAGGGGTGGCCGATCATCTTCTATGATCACCGTGTCATCCTGCGGCATGTTGACGGTCGGTGACAGCTGATAGTTTCCTGGAGGAGACAAGACCAATTTTCAGTTTCTCGTAGAAAGTCAACTCTGTTTAAAATGTTTTTTGAAAGGATCAAAACAAGGGGAGGATGAGGTTTGGTCTGACGAAAGAATGCTTGTGTTTTGCAGATTCTGGGAGGACAATAAAAAAACAAACACTTGTGAAAGCTTGGAGAAAGCTGGTCCGTTACCCCGCTCCTTCAACAACACCCTGAGGAATTAATTTATTTGTGACAACTGGCAACTGCTGTATGGAGCTTAACACCGCAGTAACTGTTTAATGGGCCAACAACAGGGGGAAAAAAGTTCACTCCATCAGTAACAATAACTTTCTTTAAACCAGAATAACATATTTTGAAGCCGAGAAAAAGACTGAAAACGGCTCCTGGCTAATCAGCTTATACCAAGTGGAGTTTGGCAGCAGGCACAATGCTCTTCCTATGTCAAAACACTATGATTAATTCAAGCTGTGCCCTCGCAAATAAAGATAAAAACATCCCTGTTTTCAGGAAAAAAATATGAAATAGTCCCCTTTCTTTGCCTCTGAAAAGCAAGGCTTAAAAACTCCCATTGATATGCAGCACATGACTTTGTCTCTAATCTGTATTTGGAAATTGGGAGCAGGGGGGGGGTGGGGGGCTCATAGGCAATAAAAGAAGGGCAGCGTCAATGCTTCATAAAAGCTGTGTGTACCGAGCTCAGGGAGGAGTTTGTTTGTCTTTAGAAAGCGTTGGGGGTTTTATGGCAGAGACCTCCAGGACTGAGCCAGGCCTGCTGTTTGTTTCTCATAAGCGAGCACCGAGGGGATCAATGTGTGCTGCTGCTCGCAGCCAGCGCGGGTGGATGACCTGATGTAAATGCAGCTGAATGGAGAGAGAAAAGGCGGACTGAGGTGGGGTGACAGATTGAGGGTGTAGGTGTGTGTAAAGGTAAGTTTCCAAGTCACAAGTCCCTGTTCTTTGTTAGTTTTCATTGAATAATAGAAACCAAAAAGAGACCTCTTGTTTGAATTACCTCATGAATGCACTTTCTCTGAGTTAACCCTGTTCTGGAAAAAAGAGGAAGTAATGTAATGTGGGCTTGTGCTATCGAGTGGATTATTGTGTCGATTCATATGTGAAAGAAAACCACTAAATTCTTACTTCTTACTTACAGGACCCGTGTTGGAGGATCGCAGATTATTAGACAGGTTGGGATTCTGTGGGTCGAGGGCCAGGGGGGTTTATAGGTGGAGAGGAGGATTGTGTTTGTGAGTCTGACCTCAACAGGGAGACATTAAAAGTGGCTGATGTGCTGCTTCCAGGGTGTGGTGTGGGTGAAAACGCTTGCAGCTGATGCTTTTATTTAGAGATAGGACAGTGGACAGAGAGAGAAGGAGAGAGTGGGGGAATGACATACGGGACAGGAGCCACAGGTCGAACCTGAACCTGGGACCACAGCCTCTGCACACTAACCACTAGGCTACCTGTGCCCCCACCTTTTACTTTTTGAGGTTGTAGCACTGTTAAATGAGAACAAATCTGAAGGGGGTTGAAAACCTATGCAAGGTACGTTATCTCCTAGCAACCAGAAATGAGTAACCATAAATGCATATAGACTTTGTTAAGAGTATATCCGATTGACAAACGTCATTTATCTAAACGAGTGTTTACCCACACGTCGTACACTAGAAGTGTGTTATAGACTCCAAGTGTGTGACCTCATCAGACCTTCACTGCATTAAGTAGATCTGTTTTAGTTAATGTTATTGTGCTTCTTCAGCCCCCCTCCTGCTGAGTGTGTTTAATTATTCACTGCAAAGTTTGGTAGTCCGGGTGAGTCCTCTACCTCAGCATGGCCACCTCTTTCTTTCAGACCACACACACACACACACACACACACACGTTTTACACACACACGTGCACTCATAGAACCACTTAATCCCCATTTCCCTAAGCAGTCCAATGTGCGACACTGAGAATCCCATCAATGTCACAGTTTGAATCACTGCAGTACAATCAACTGGCAGCTACTGAGTAGAAAACCAATGAATCTGTCAACTCACTAGCTTGGTGAAAGGAGGGAGGGGAAAAAAAAGAGTCTTTGTTTTAGTGCCAGCACCCGAGGGGGGCAGCCATCCGCCAGCAACAATAGCACTACCATGTGGACGGAGCGCACGCGGACGCCCATCACCTGAGAATCAAACCAATAAAAACACATCATCTCTCGCAGTGGCTGTAATAATGTCTGACTGAGCTGCAGCGGAACAATAGGCGGTATTTCATTAGAGATTCTCCACCAGAGAGGCTTTTATTACTATTAGAAGCTTTTGTGAAAAAGCTACTGAATACTTGAGGGCAAAGGGGGAACACACAATTGCCAGGAGGAGGGAAAACGGGGGGGCTGAAAAGATTTTCTAGATGAAAATGCAGATAGCAAGAGGTGAGAATGGCGTGCTGTGAAAGACATGCAGAGGAGTTTTTTCCCCCGCTTTTCATTTTGTCTTCTCTTGGTCTATTTGCATAATTAGTAAGGAGGTTATTGCCAGGGGTGCTGGGCCTTGAAAGCTATTGGCCTGAAGGAATAATTAAGTCGCTCTCTTATCCCGGGCATCTTCACAGTGCACAAAGCCGGCGACTGATCTAAGAGTGAGCACGGGCCAAAGCTGATATCTTCTGAATGGGAATGATGTTGTCTTTTAAGAAAGACTAATGCATGATTTATGTTTGGTGGCACCGTTACGATGAGGGAACAGAATTATTCCAAGCAACAGCACAACCTCGCACACACACACACACATTTTTATTTATTCAAGGGAGCTTTGCTGAGCATGCAAAGCTCTGCTTCCTTTTCACACACGTTCACATCTGGGAGCAGCTGCCAAGTGCATCGAAAGTCGTCTACTGTCGGCTTCTGAGCAGCCAAACTGCAGCAGCTGAGAGCCAGGTGTCTGCTTTCTCAGACTATTCCACAGTATTTAAAGCAGTCGTGATGCACCTTTTTGTTTGCGAACACGTGGAAACAATAAATCAGCTTGTGCACTGAGGGATTTAAACTTAAGACCACACAAGTAAAAAGTTACAGACCCTTCAACCGCTCTATCATTTTAAATCATTTCTATATTTGAGTCACCCTGATGGTTGAGCTTGTGTAGGACGTCTCTTTCATGTCTGTAGGACTGTCAGCAGAAGGATCTCTCCTCTCTTTGTCTCCCTGATGTTTCTTCCAATTTTCCCCCAAGGTTTGTTTATCGAGTTCTTCTATATCCAGATTGAGGCTTCCTGAAGCCTGATTTAGACATCTAATTTGGATCTTTGGTTTTATGGGCTCTACAGGTGCTTAACAGAACAGGAGGGTTGCTAGTTCAAGTTCCAGTATCAACCAAAGTATGGCGGTTTTGGGAGCGGTGCCAGTTCACTTCCTGAGCACTGCTTAGGGTGAAATTTAGCAATGCGCCGAGTCCTCTACTGCTTGGCCTCTCTTTCGTGTGCAGCCCCCTCACTCTTCCTTCTCTCCATTAGTGCATGTCCATAGGATCCTGTTTGTGCATGTGTGTTTCTGGTCTGTGTGTGTGCGTGTGTGTGTGTGTGTGTGTGTGTGTGTGTGTGTGTGTGTGTGTGTGTGTGTGCATGTGTGTTTCTGGTCTGTGTGTGTGTGCATGTGTGTTTCAGGTCTGTGTGTGTTTGTGTGTGTGCATGTGTGTTTCTGGTCTGTGTGTGTGTGCATGTGTGTTTCAGGTCTGTGTGTGTTTGTGTGTGTGCATGAGTGTTTCTGGTCTGTGTGTGTGTAGCGTTTGAAATAACAGAGTGAAGAAACTTAATTTCCCCTCAGGGATTAATAAAGTATGTTTTCTGTTTCACATGTAGGCAGTTAGATTTTTGATCTATTACACTGACAAACTGACTGTGCCCTGGGAAGAACCCATGGAGGAGGCTTATGAGAGGAGGCTCGTTAAATACCAGGAGCTGGTGGAGCAGTGCAGAAGGCGAGGCTGCCCGGCTCTCTGTGAGCCGATTGAAGTGGGCTGTCAGGGGTTTGCTGGGTGCTCTATCTGTAAAGCTCTGGCAGGTCTTGGTGTAACCAGAACTGGGAGGAGGGGGGCCATTTGTACCATCACTAGAGCCACGGAGAAAGAGGGCGAGCCCGTGGATCGCTGCAGCTGGGATGCAATCTGGGACTTGATCAACCACTGATGAGTCACCTGGGTAAGAGGGTCTGATGGTGAAAGACTTGAAACCCCCAATGACCCCAGGAACATGACTTGATGATGCATCCCAGCCCATCCTAGAGATGTATCTTGCAACCACAAATTAATTACTAAAATTTGCCAAACTGCATTGTAAAGTGTACTGTAGGTTCATCCTACTAAAAGAAGCTACATGTGGTATCTAGTCCAGCAGATTGTTTTATCTATGATGGTATTTGTCTATGATTTGCTTTCTGTGCCTCGTAGAAAGACAGTGAATATTTGTTTTTGTATTTTTGGTTCTCACTACTTGGAAGAAAATCTAAATTTGAAAACAAATCCACAGGAAACATGCTGTCGACAGCAGAGTCCAGCAGCTTAAACACTGAGCACGCTGCCCTATATCCCTCTGTGCGTAGCCCACAGAGGCAAATTAAACAACAGTTCCAATGAAACCTTAATCCTTCCCCTATTTCTACAATCTCATTTTGACACAGACCACAGAGAGCTATTCCCAAAAAAAGCGATGTGCTGCTTTGATCTGTGGAGGTCAAGCTGGGCACATGGAGAACTGAACCAGCATTCGTCCGTTTTTTCTCCCAACGTCATTTAAACTGAGTCAGAAAACACGTTGAGGATCTAAACTGTTTTCCAGAACCACATGGGTTTAAAACATACCTGAAGGTGATGTGGAAAAAACACTCTGCAGACTTGGTTTAGTGTTTAATAAGCAAGAAAATGTCTGACGTGTCTTTGATAGTTTTTTGAATTAACAGTAGACGTGCAGCCACAGGCCAGCCTCAGAGGTTTCGAGCTGTCCTGCTGAGGTCTGCTAAGGAATTTGAACAAATAAGGATCTCTAACCTCCCTGACTTTTTTAATTTATCTGCTTAACCCCGCCAATCTGAAGGAAGAACACAAAAACACAGAGACGGGGGATCAGGGAGCAGCAGCAGGCGCTGCTTTTTCATGAGTCAGATGTGTTTTTTTTTAATCCTCAGGGGATGAAGGATGCATGTCACTAAACACTATGACAGCACAGGTCATTGAAGGTGAGGTGTATAATCCTTCCTGTTTGGGTGAGCTCCACATTTTAAACAACACTTCATTTATTTAAGGAAAGATTCGGCTCAGAGGGACAAACTCAAATAGGGGAGACCGGGGTCGGTTGTGTCAGTGTTATTACAGACAAACGATTAGGAACTGGTGTATCACGTTAATATAAAATGTGTGGCTCCATGCCATGCTTATTTCTGTCGAGGAATTGTGTGAAGCAAACATCAAACATTGAGGTGAGAAGAGGTTATTATTTTAAATATTGTTTTTGTGTTAAATGCTTCCCGGGGATTAGTCATTTCACAATCTAACATGTACTGAAGTGGATGGTAATAGCTACCATTTGAGCCAAGTTTCAGCTAGCTAGCCTAAACCATGTGGTGGCTAGTGTAATGGGAAGGGTTCTTTCCTCTAAAATGATCTTTGTCTGAATGCACTCAGTCGCCCCGTCAAACCCGACAACTAAAGAAAATACAAATTGGTAAAAACGATACAATGCTCTTTGCAAATGATGATCAGGAATAAAACCGAAAGTGAAGCTCGGTGTCCGTCCTTGAATGAATTCACCAGTGGATCTAATGCACATTTTGCACTCAAATGAACCCTTCCATATGCAGCTACAAGTTTGTATGTTGGACTGCTGTTGAAAAAAGGTGAGCTGTAATGCTGACATATGAAGGGCAGAAAATGCCACATGGAGAAGTCCTGAAACAGATCCTTCAATATCACGCAGTTTGGATTGATTTGAAAGAGTTACCATTTGCTAAATGTGACTTGAATGAGCTCACTTAAAATATGTGTGTGCGTATAAATGTGCATGGTACATATACTTCAGTCCTATGATGGTTCTTTATGTCTTCATCCTTTCAATCAAGTCTGACAACTTGTGACTTTTTCAAAATGTACTTCTGTTGTCAGTCTTTGATGTTTCAGCCTCATGTCCTTTAAAGTTTGTACAAACTTGATTTATACCGACCGATACCTTTGACGATCCCCAGCTAAAGCACAGATCTGTAGACTGAGACATCAGCTTGTTTTACTGATGTACTTTGTTTTGACAGCTGCTGGAGCTTCTCCATATCTGCCTTGTGCTTTCACCTCAGACCCTGTTTGCTCATTATTCGCCCTCACTTGTTTGTTAAGCATGGATGAACTCAGCCAATGTGACAGTCTCCTGCATCGTCTCCTGTTAACACTTCCTCCGTCACTCTTTTCTCGCTCTCTTCTTGTCGAGGCAAACAGGAAACGGTGTTATCTGGAGTTCACACAGGCACTGCATCGATTAATCAGGCAAAGTTGGTAGAAACTAATTAAAAAAATAAATCAAAAGTTGGTTTGATGATTCTGCTTTTGATTAGATTATTAACATTTGGGGTATTTTCCCGTTTTTAAAGTTTTTTCGGGGCTTTTTATACCTTTATTTAGAGAAAGCTCAGTGGATAGAGTCAGAAGTCGGGGAGAGAGAGAGTACAGTAGGGAATGACATTCGGGAAAGGAGCCACAGGTCATATTTGAACCCGGGCCGTCTGCTTGGAAGACTCCAGCCTCCGCACATGGGGTGCATGCACTAACCACTAGTCTACAGCGCACTCTTCTTCCCCTGTTTTCACTCTCAGTATTAACACAGGCTGACTGTGCAGTCTCACCATCTGCTCCACAGAAGTCCAGCACCCCTCTATCAATCACTCAAGGGCTCTGCAGTCCCATACACATGCCTGCAGAGCCCTCACACTCATATACAGTTATTCTTATTTATCTTTCACTGAGGTCATCTGCACAAAGACTGATGATGTTCGTAAACACACAGTCACAGACACATTTCCATTTAAAAATAAAAATCAATCTCTTTTCTGACGTCTGCAGAGAAAAAAATGTCCAGAGGCTGTTCTTCCATCTTTCTTTTTCTGTCTGACATTTTCAAGACATTAAAAGCCAGCGTGTTTTGACAGCAACTGAGACTAGACGACACAATATGCTTGTGATGTACGCTGACAAAACCTGGCACTTTGGATGGAAGAATCACCAAAGATGGAGCACTAAAACAGTTAGACATCGTAAGACTACAACCAAAATAAAGGGGAGTCAATCTTACCTATCGTGCGTGGAATCATGCCGGGACGTGGCATCAAGTTGTCATCAAGTCCCTCCAGGCCACCGTACAAGGAGTGGGAGATTCTGCGCTCGTGGTCGTCCAGAGTGGTGTTCATCATCTGCTGAGGTCCCAGCGGGCTCCCTGGTGCCTCCTGGAGGATGAAGGAGGTGATATTTAAATGTGATTGGATTTACCCGATCAATAGAAGGGGTTATTCCATGTTTATGTCAGTGCACTCACTGCATGGTTTATTCTCTCTTAGAGGGCTGTCATAATATCATTTTAAACTTTGATACGATACTAATAAAAATCAATATCTATACCTCATTCATTACCATGGCAACAAACATTGAAAAGTCCTGTTTATCCCATCGGTCCATTATCTATACCGCTTTTTCCATTCAGGGTCGCAGGGAGCGGGAGCCGATCCCAGCTGTCATTGGGCGAGAGGCGGGGTTACATCCTGGACTGGTTCCTGTTTGTAATTTCCAATAACTGTAAACCAACTCCTGCACACTTTCTTAATAGCACACTAAACAAAATGCATTTGCAATGTTGCAATTGTATGTAATTAAGACAGGGTCACCTCCTCTTCTGTCTGTCTGTTTGTAAGATACAGTTTGTAAATTTAGAAAGGGCCAAAAGGACTTGTGAACTGCAGTGTTAGCCAACCTGTTCATTTCACAGGTCGACAAATACTGGCGCTGCTTTCTCGTTTCTGCTTGCAGCAACTTTGGGTTAAAATGTAACTCAAGATCTACAGTTTGATTTGAAGGTTTTGGTACTTTCTGATTCTAGTGATCCATAAAATATCTGACAATCTATCGTTTTAAAACACGTTGTAATCAAAGCATTGGAAAATATGAGAGCCTTACTCTCTAATATGCCAAAATAACCTCTTGTATGAGTAAAGAAAGTCCAAAAAACAAACAAAAAAAAGACCTCAATAATGTTCTTCATACATCGGCTTCATATCAATATCATCAAGTCAAAGACTGCCAGACGGGGATAAGCCCTGCAAACATTTACTAAACCGTAATGGATGGAGAAAAGGGCAGCTATCAATGCTAATGCTAGCAGTGTGATAACCAGGACACATGAGCATAGATTTCCAATATGCTGTTAAGCCACAGACTGTTAGCCGGCGCCTGTTCCCCCACAGGGGACAGTTAGCTTACTAGCATCTTGACATTTCCCTCAAGACCTGCGATGACACTCTCTCGCTTGCTGGACAAATAGACCATTTGCCGGCCCTGTCACCCATAAACACACATCCACGGAACGAGACACTGTGTGTAGGCAGGAGTGTGTGTTTTCACCCTTCATTGTTCGTCCATTGGATAGTTGACCCTATTGATCTGCCATGGCGTCTGCATTCATTGCTGAAGGTGTTGACGGCTCTTGCCATGAAGATAACCGCCATCGCCTGCATCACTTAACAGGGGATAACACCATCACACTCCAGTTCATACTGGAGCTGAATTACCCCGAATCGATAAATATAACTAGCCAGGCTGGGCTTCGATTTCTGACAGAAGGTCTTTGCCCAATGATCCTTTCAGTTCACTAAATGCTTGAACTCCTCTAATAACCACTGCTGAATGGATTGTGATGTAAACAAATGGTTTAAGTTTACAGGAGAACATATACGTGGGTACATTAGGAGGCTGGCACGTGAGGAGGAAAACGGTGGCTTTCAAACAAGAAAGCTGCTCGTTCAGACACATCAAATGTAAAAGTTTTAGCCTCCCAAAAAAAGATTGAAGGAGGTTAATCACTTAAAGTTGTTAATCCTGAGTAAAAGCTGAAATACAACAATATATCCAAAGTTTAAAATAATTCAAAGACACAAGTGGTGGCAAAATGGCACTTAAGTGTTAGCATTTGAGTGTTTCTGTCAGGAAGATGTCTTCAAAGATCCAAAAGGAATGACTGATGGACCCCTGAAGTATGTACTCAAATCTGATGTGATATTTGTATCCTATCTGATAAGTGTAGCAGACATGTCTCAGGTGTTACACACCAGACCTCTTTCACTTTGGAGAGGACAAACGTCCGTTTCATTGACCTAACAAACGCACTTCTACCGCTTGAAATGTTTATTGTGTGAGATACTACATACCCCTGGCCTTCTTGGTGCACAACATTTAGATTTCTCATATTATTGTAGTTTCTATTTTCTTCATTTTTGTGAGATGAGATTCTGTAAATCCTGCAGTATATCACAATGAATAAACTTGACAGAACTCAACCTTACTGTCACTCATAAACTGACCCTGAGTCAGCTGAGTTATCATGAAAATCTCACATACAGTGCTCTTGTGTTTCTCTGGTAACCAGCACCAATCACAGGTCACCTCGGATCCACTCGGTTATTACACATCATAATAAACAGACAAGGGAGAAGCAGGAATAATGAGAGAATCACACTACATTGACTATAATTGAAGCGAAACATACATGAGTCGTTAGTCAGGACTCTGAGGTTTCCCAGGGACCCATGAAGACCTCTAGTGTGGAGCTCATTTAACTCCATGTACTGTTGCGTATGTTAATGTGGCCTGTAGTACTGTGCATTCATTTAGAAGACGATCAAGCAATGAGGCCTCTGGGGTAATTATTCTTATCGCTGGTGGTAGATTAGAGGGTGATAGGACGCCATGAGTTCATAGTCTCCCAGTTCAATCTATAGCTGGAAAGGTGTGCGAGAGAGGAGCATACACTCAGTGTTTCATTAACTCTGATCAAGGCCCTAAAGGCTTTCATATATTTTAAATGCAATTAGCAAATACTTTTAATATAAGTAAGGGTAAAAAAAAAGTATCCCCAAGTGCTGAAGTAAATGTACTTAGTTACCTGCTCTCGAGCAAGGCGCTCGCTTCAAGTAGAGCCAATAAAACAAAAAATAAAAACATTGTAGTCGGCGTAATAAGGGTTTAAAAGAACTACTGACGAGACCAACACCTTCCTCCGATGTTAGTACTGATTTTGAGTAAAGATGGCTTACAGGTGATGAAAACAACGGGGGAGAAATAAAAGGAATACCAGCGCACACAGCCAATCAAACACGCTCACAGATACAACAAATCGTCCACGGAAACAAACTCATTTGTAAGGTCGCCATATGGCGCTGCGACTGCCGGCACGCGTCTGCTCCTGACTTTAAATGAGAAAGGTAATGAATTGGCCGGCTGAAGGGGCCGAGGTGAAAAGGCTCAGTGACAGCCGAGGGGATTCGGCATACTGTCTTCGACATATCACGCCGCAGCTCATTGCATATTCAGACGGATAATTGAGCTCCGGGAAGGTCTCGATCCCCATCGGGTGCCGACGGTGATGAGGTAGTCAGCTGCTCGGGGGTTCGCTGTGTTTCTGCGGGGATGGGCGAGGGAACAGGAGCATTTGGGTTTGTGATTTATGCAAGGGCAAACATTTGAGATTGATTTTTGATTGGCTGTCGAGGGATGGAGACACAGGAAGGAATGTAAATACAGGATTATTTGATCCCATATGTCAGTATGGTATAGTGATATGTCAAAAAGAGCCACAGCTTTCATTCTATAGTAATATGGTATGATATGAGTTTAACTAATATTTAATGGAGGGCTTGTTTTTCGGTTTAAATAATAAACAGAGCCTCTGTAGGGAATTCTACAGAATCTCTGAGCAGTCTCTCTGAGTACGAGTGTATTGAATTGTTGTTTTCCTCTCTGAGTGGCTTGGACACTTTTCTTATAAATAGCCAGGGTAACTTGGACAGCCTCAGGCCATGCCTCCAGCTCTGCATGTGAAGCAGAGATTGACGAGGTGCCCAGTGCTCAAGTTCTGTTCATCCAGCGGGCTGTCCGCGGAGTCTCACTGCTCTGACACGGCCGCACTGCAGACAAACACACAGGCTTATCTGAGTGAAAACGAACACACAGGAAGATCCTTGAAATAAATGCATACATGCATAAGCAGGATGCACAACTTACACACTCACACTCAGACAGAGAGAATTGTGCATGTGCATGTACACACAGACACACGAACACAAAAACACACCTTCAGGCTTAGCCTCTGCTTTCAATTACCAGACGGGCCGAGGGGAAATCAAAACTTTGACACACCAGGTTGGAAAAAGGAGAGCAGGGAAGCCAGGCGGTGCCAGAGGCGTAGACGTGCACACGTACGTGCACGCTCATACACAGGCTCACAGCAGCGGTAACACACAGACTCAGCCGCCGCTTTCAAGCAGGCGACAGGCAGAGGTGTACCGAGAATGTAAAAACATGACATTGAGGGAAGGAAAAAAAGTTGTGTAGCTCCGTTCACAGCCATGTCTTCTTTTTTTTTTCTTCCTCCAGCTGCCTCAAAAGAAAGGTGAGTCTGCGTGGGAGGAGGATGGTGAACTGCTGTGACCTGACTACTTCCTTTTATTTCATGAAATCATTTCTAGCTGCTCATGAGGGTGTTTCCAGCGGTTTGCTTTGGGTTTTGTTGCAAATTGATATCATAAAGGCTCTTATTGAAGTGTCGATGTCTGGGCAAATGTCTTTATTCAGGACAGCAGTGTCAGGCAGCCTTTTATTGTGTGTGAAAACAACTGTTCAACTGATGGTCACCAACCAAGCAACGTACGGTATACCTGTAGGGAGTAGTAAATGGACTTGAGCTTGTATATTTATTTTCTAGTCTTCTGACTACTCAGAGTGCTTTTACTCCGCAGGTCACACCTACACATTCACACCCTGATGGTAGAGGCTGCTGTGTAAAGTGTTCATCAGAAGTAAATAATCTCATTCATTCGCATTCACACGCCATCAACATAGCAGCGGGAGTGGTCTGACCGTCTCAACCAAAGCCGCCCCTATGAGTTTGTTATTCCAGATACAGTCCGGGTAGAATTTAATATATAGATTTAGAAAAAGCAAAAGGCAGATTTCCTGTTGGGTAATAAGAGTTTAGCGTTCATGCTTTTTTATATGTTTTTAGGGTCATTTTTGCCGTTTATTTGATCGGACAGCTGAAGAGAGACAGGACATATTGGGAGGAGAGAGTGGGGGATGACATGCAGCAAAGGGCCGAGGTCGGATTCAAGCCCACTGCTGCTGCAACCAGTACTGCCGCCTTCATACATGGGGTATGCAACAGAACTGCTTAGCTATCCGGCCCCCCGTCTTGTGCTTTCTGCTGCCCTAAACATGCTACATATGCCTTCAAAAATGTGTACCTCAATGCTGCAAAGGCGACTTTGTTGAACTATTGTAGGGTCCATGATCGAGCCATGTTGCTCTGATAAACACAGATATTCAAATTTAGTTACTTGCAATATGTGTGTCCAGTTTAACATATTGCTCTCAAATTTAACTGTTTATAGGCAAACAATGAGTCAAAATATTCACATTAAATGTCCATCACTCTCAAGCCCGGCAGACGGAAAAAAAGAAAACGTCTTATTCAAAACTGCCATCAGGAACATACTGTGAAAATCAGCAAGTAAAGAAATATGTGAGCAGTAATCTGTGAATGAAAGCACTCCCCCATTTACTCCATAACAAATGTTGACATGTCCTTGTGCAGGGTGTTAAACCCCCCCGCACCCCGAGTTTTTTCCACAGTAATTGCTCCGGGGTCAGTGGTCAACACTACAGTACCACAGCTGTAATGTGCAGCTCTGAGGTGTGAACATGTGAAACTCAAGTGTGAAGCAGGCTGCAGCTGCTGTGAAAGGTCACATGTGCTCAGTCGGGGTAAATCAAACAATTCATCATGAATCATTTCCAGTATGACCTCTTTCAAAAGAACGACATCGCTGCCATTCAATGCATTCCAACATTGCGTCTCATTTTCATTGTGCCTTCTTTGTACTCGTTTTTTCTGTATTTTTCAGTCACAGCTTCAGACAGTTTGTCAAAGAGCGACCACAAAAAAGAAATCAATGGGTACAAAGTGTCACAGAGCTAGAGGCCTGTCTCACTCCAGTGTCTGTCTGTAACCTCGTTCCTCACCTCATTTCTCTTGGCCACTCTTCGGGCCACGATGAGTTGGATCGTCCCCCGTTTGTTGCCTTCCGTTGACATGGACTTGCGTAGTGTCTCCATGGCGTCCTGGTTAGTCTTTCCCAACAACGACTCTCCGTTAACAGCAATCAACTGGTCGTTCACCCGAAGTCGACCGTCCTGATGATGGACAAGATATCACACGTTTAAAGTGTTTCAAAAGTCCTAATAGCACATGCTGCGTGATGAGAAAGCAAGTTGACAATTGCCATTATCTCATCAGACTAAGAGTGGCGCTCACAGAGTGTATCCTGTTTGATCTTATCTCATGCACAGAGAAGTGTGCTTTTAAGTCCATTATTATGTTCTGTCAACACAAGCTTGTATGAAAAGCAATCAAGCTAAAAGACTTGCGGAAAGTGACAGCCGCACAGAACAGCTCAGCAGACAGCAACAGAAAACAGGAAGCTTTGTGTTCACAGAGTTTATCACTGATCGAGCATCTCGTCACAGCAGCTCAGGAACAGAGAAAACGTGGTACATCTGAGTGATTGCAAGCTAGAAAGAAGAAGATGTTTGCTGCATGAGATCTTCCTTTTATCCTGTCTCTTTACAACAGATCGTCAGCAGATATCAAAGAGTTTTATTTAAAGCCTTCGATGACTGTCTAAGTTTGTTCCTCTTGGCGTGTTCTGGGTTTGGAGTTGATTTTGCACATGGACGATCAGTAGCTCATTATGAAGGGAGGCCTATCAGATTAAATTACATGATTATGTTGACATTAGCATCATAAACAGTACATTATGATATGGTATATGACGTTATGTTATATTACAAGTCTTATTAAACAGAAGCTGAAGCTTTTTTTTATACATTCATACAACGTGTAGATGTCTTAATTAGCTTTAAAGGAGCAATATGTAACTCTGACGCCTAGTGTTTAAAATGGGTACTGCAGTCCAAATTCAAAACATTGTAGAGAGCTGTCTCCCCCCGCCCCCTCCTCTCTAGAGTGGATGCTCACGCAGGTTGCCATGTGGTGGACACTGAAGCTTCAGTGTTTAGCCAGCTCTGCATCGGTCTGTAAACCTTTCTGCGTTCTAACCTCTCTCCATTTTCAAAAGCATCTCCAATATTGATCCTAGTTTGAGCACGTTTCTGCTCGTGGAGCTTATTAGAAACATGCAGAGGCTTTTTAGGTCGGGTACAATCACTTCTATCTGAACCAGTTCTCTTGCCCGCTTCCATCGCTGCAACTCCTGTTGGTTTGCGGTCTGCCTGACATACCGAGGGGCGTACAAAACGGCCGTGTGGGGGTGTCTTAAAACCGCCTACCTTCTCTGGTTCAAACAAAAACAGACCATTCAGGACCAGAATCTAAAGTTAGAAGGAGGACATACTGGCTGCTGCATTGTTGTCAGAGAAGCCAGCACTTCAACATAGCATGTTTCCTTAATGTCTGATCATATAGTAAGGTCACTTCATCATTTCATTCAGTAGATATCTTACATGTTGGACCTTTTAGAGTACCTAATACATCACTGTAAGAATAAAATGACAATATAAAGAAACAAATGATCAATGATTCTTGCAGTGTTATAATCTTAAATTAAACAAGCTAACTATAAAAAAAATGTCCTAGAACAGAGACCCCTTCTGAAATACTTCCCCTCAAACCCTCTATCACTTAAGAGCAGGATGTTTCGTACCTTGCAGGCGGCTCCTCCGTTAATGATCGATTTGACGAAGATGCCCAGGTCGGCGTGGTTCTCCTTGGAGCGGTTGCCTTTGACGCTGACACCTAACCCGGCTGAACCCGAGTCACTGAGAGGGATCTCGAAGGTCAGGAACTCTCTGGTCCCGTCTGGAGTCAGGACCAAGTCGTCCTCCTCTGTCTTCTGTGAGAGGATGAACAAAGAAAGAGAAGAGAGACAGACATTTAGATTCTAAGAAATACCTACACCAATTCCTTTAAACCAACCAGCCAGAGTAAAATAACCCACACAGTATAAACATAATGCATATTTAATCAGACAAAACACAAATCTTGATGCTTTTATTCCAGCCCAAAGCAATAACATTATCTTCTTTTGTTCCTGCCATGCTCTCACCATGTACCTGAGGGTCGGCCACACGGTCGGAGTTTAAAGGACTTTCATTTGGCCACTTGAGGTTAATGAAAAGTACTTGCATATAAATTGCAGCCGGGCAGATAGCACAGAGGTAAATCAGAGTGCAAGCTCATTAGCTACCATCAGATATATTAGTGTTAAACAGAAGAGCACTGCTAAGTGTTAAATCTGGTACTTAGTATACACAGGTGGGGATTTATCTTCCACAATCAAGACACAACGCTCGGGTTTATCAATGCCAAAGGGTCTTTAAGGCTTTTTAGAAAGTATAGCAAACTAATAATAGAAGGGTTTTTATCAGAATCAGGACTTATGGTGGCTTACGTGAGTCAGATTTAGGGTGGTCAAGGTAAAGGGAGGTTCAAGAGAAAGATTGTTAAGTTCAAGGTGATTCCATGTAAAAGTGTATATGTGAAGCAGAGACTGCATAGACTGTTATATGAGAGTCTAATGTGTAGCATGAAGCTAGTATCAGGATGCATGAACCAACCTGCACATGCAGGTGTTTCATTTAGTCCTGAATACAAACGTGTTGCAACAAAACTTATAAACTAATTTTCTGACCTTAGGACTAATATATAAAGAAAGAAAGAATAATATTTGCATCCATTTTCTTCTGTTTTTTGGTATGAGTGGACCTTAAAGGCACAGTATTTACATTTTCACCACCAGGGGGCTCTCAATCAATACAATAACAAAAGATGTCGTTGAGTCTGGCGGGGAATCACGGGAGTGATTTTCTCTGTTACTTCAACCACACGCCCGATGAAAACAAATACCAAGTTGACCGTAGGCATGACGATCAGGTGAAATCGACCAGAGGAAGAGAATATATTTACAGACGAGCTAATGTATCCAAGTATAATTTACATGATGTTTTTATCACAGCAGCAGATACAGCAACAGTACGGCAGCTTTCAGAAGCAGCTCACGCTTCCTTATGTAGCGGTCTTTGACGTAACATCCGGTGGCAAACGATAAACATGTTGTATATCTGTTAGATATTTTAGTGTAAAAATTTGACATATTGTATCTTTAAAAGTCCAACTAAACTGGATATTTCAAATTAAACTTTATTCTGAACATTTTGACTTCATCATCAAAGTTTTTCTCACAACTGAAACCAAAAACAAACTTTGAAATTGACTTTCTTCTCGATCTAGTCTAATGATCATCTGTAGAATTTTCCAAATATCTAGGAGTAAACCGACTTCACTCAAAAATGACCCCACTCGGGTCACCGGGGGGCGGGGGCTCCTGGTTCGTGCGAGCACCCCATGCACAGAGGCAAAAATCTTCTAGAGGGGGCGGCCCAGGTTCGAATCCGACCTGCGGCTCCTTTTTTCGCATGTCATTCCCACGATGCACTGTCCATTCTCTAAATATAAAGGCATAAAAAGCCCAAAAATGAATATGAAAAAAAGTCCCTTCACTTAAAGGACTCAGATGAACATCACAGAGAACAAATTCAACCCGCCATGCACCTGGTTCATGATGCTGAGTGCGTCAAACTGGCAGAAAACTTCCCAGTAAGCCTTCATGAACACAGCAGCCTAATTGACATGCTGAGTGCTCTCTCTTTCTCTCCTCTCCTCCACAACAGGTGCTCCTGCTGCTGCTCTCTCTTCATTCTCTCTGCCTCTCTCTCTCTCCTCCAGCTCAACAATAAAAAGCTGTTCTCTCTTGCTTGTTATTTGACAGCTGTCCTCTGAATAGATGGGTGCGTGCACGCTCACGCCTGGCAATTATTGTGCACGCCTAATGAATTCAATCATGGGGCTCGGTGTCAGCATGTCATTAGCTCCCTTTGTTTGCTCGGAGAGAGATGAGAATTGCTCTGGGTTGGAAAGTAGAGGGAAAGTAGACGGGTGGAGGGAGAGTCGGAGCGGGGAAGGAGGCAGGGGGAGATGCAGGAGAGGAGGGGAAGGACATAAAGAGGAGGTATGGAATAAGAAGGAAATGGGGACTGAGGAAGGAAGGAATGAAGGAAGTAAGGAAGAAGGGACGGAAGAACAAAGGATGAAGAGCATTACTTTGGTCTCTGCATGTTTTAGAAAGACAAATGAAAGCCACCTGTGATTAATTCATGACTTAAAAAAAGCCTCTTTTTATTAGACACAACTAATGAGAAGTGCGAAGGTAATAGCACACAAGACACGAGGAATTGAATAACTTTGGAAACTAAAATCCAATTTATGAAGCCTAGAATTAAATCAGAGGCTAATTCATGACGACTTAATCAACACCATCCTCTTGAACTGCCGATGGTCAGAGTCAGAAAGGAGAAAACAGGAAGTGTTGCAGTCAGAAACCTTCCAGTAACATGAAGGCTGTGTTACATTAACGCACACTTTTCTGTTTACATGTGAGGAGGATATTTTCACTGTTGATCGTGCACATACCTGCACATCTGCACAACTCCTTTGATTGCAACTTCTGTACATTTTGTGTTTTCATATTTTTAAGTTCCCTGTCAGCAGGAGCTCTGCTGTTTTATAGCTTCTTACTATTTTTGCTTTAGAGCTTTGCTATTTGATACGCACCAAAAACCTGTGTTTTCAAGTCAACAAGTGACCTGATATATGTGGAGGTGTGTCTCCTCGCTTGTTCATGTCTGATGAAGGGCGAGGGCTCGAAACATCGTATGTGATAGTTACCACTAAATGTTAACTGGAGCAGCTTCTGGTGTGCAGACTTATCTGTCTTTGGATATGATTTTTCTCAAGCATCCAGTGCTCAACTTTTGGGATCGGCGTGCTGTTCCATATTTTGTTTTAAATTGTAAAAGAAAAATCCAATAGAGAATATGTTTTGTATGAAATATTTCATCCCTGCTTTAAATATGGTCGATTGAAGACTTTTCAGAGAAGGGCCAAGCTGATGATAAGGAAGATAGAAATGAGAAAACAGCACAGCTAAAAGAGTGAGATGAATAAAACAGGCAGAGGAAACTGTAAGGAAGACGAGGTGAACAAAGGTGAGGAGAGGGAGAGGACTGATGGGCTCCAGAGGAGGGACGGAGGGGGAAAAATTAGCGAGGGTGAAAAGGCGTGGAAGAAAAGGGTGAAAGGAAAGAGAGTGTGCGAGCATGACAATGACAGAGCGAGCGAGGGAGTGTGAATGAAAGGCGGACAGAAAGGGAAGAATCCATGTGGAACACAAAGGGAGACAGACACTGCCACCTCTCTCACTGTACGTCCGCATCTCTCTCTCTACCTCCAACCTTTTTTCACCTGTCTCTTTATACCGCTCCCTTCTTTCTGTCACTCCTCCCGCTGCTCATTTCCTTTTTTTCTGTGCCGCCTGTCCTCTCTAACCCTCATTTTGTCTCTTTACCTTTCACAAACCCTCCATTCCCTCCTCTTCTTTTCTCTTTCTGTCATCCCAAATGTATGAGAGAAGAGTACGACTGTTCTAAAGCAGCTAAACCTGAGGAGCCGCTGTTGTTTTTGTGACGAAGCTCGTGTTTGAAATTAGCTTTTTTATCGAATGATACGGGTTAAAATGACAGCTTTGCACTTTAAAGCAGCTGAGGTAAACAGCTTTTGAAAAAGCGAAAAGCTTACCAGGTGACAGTAAGATGACAACTTTGGGATTTTTCAGTGCAGCACGGAGGAAACACCCATTATCTGGGAAACAAGTGGCATCTATAAACCCAGATTAAATTATTCTTTGTTTGTTTCGTTTTCTAACGAGAAAAAGAAACAGTAAGTGTATTCGAATGACTGAATCATGGCGTTGGCTGTTTGAAAACAGAGAATAGGCAATCACAGAAAGCAGGAGGGGGGTTAGAAGAAGTCTGTCTTTGCTACTCGAGAGCAGATGTTCTCTGGAGAGACAGTTTTGTAGTTTATAAATATAAAGAGGACAAAGAGGAAGTAATGTTGCACTCTCCTGTCATCCTGTCAGGGGTTAAAGTGTAGACAAAATATAAGAGTGCGGAAAAGAAACAGCATGCCCAGATAATGCTGTTTGGTGAGGGAGACAGGGCTGTCATTACACAATCTGGTGACAGATACGCATCATGATCAAGCGGCAAACTTCAGTGTTGAAAAATGAAGCCAGTGTGGAAGTGCAGAATCCTGCAGTTCCTCGAGTGTCCACTTGAGGCTGGCTGCAGAAGCACAGGAAGTCACATACACACCCATTCAAAAAAGCTCTTTTTTTCAGCAGAAGTTAACATGTTTACCGCCTGGTTCAAAAAATGAAATAAGGTCTGATTAGCTCATGTCACGATGGGAACACTGAACAGAGGCCGAATATTTTAGAATGGATAAAAGTTAATCATAATAAGGCTGGTGGGCGCTGTCTTTTGTTCCTGATTATCTCTTCAGTAAAAAAAGAAAAAAGCATTATGGGTGCTGAAGGCCTGGTGGTTCGGTCACGCCCCATATATGGAGGTTGTAGTCCTCCAAACAGGCGGCTTGGGTTCAACTCCAACCTGCAGCTCCTGTCCCACATGTCATTCCCCTCTCTCTCTCTCTCTCTTTTCCTACTCTATCCACTGTCCTGTCTAAAATAAGGGCAAAAAGCTCCACCATAAATCTATCACAAAATAATTAAATAAGTGTTTTGGCATTACTAAAACCACTCGTGAAAGTTTTCTAACTCTCACATATCTTTCACCTTTCCTTCTTCTTATCTCCCCTCCCTTGCTTTCTGCCCCCCCTTTTTTAGTTTCCAATCCCCCTTTCTTTCCTGTCTCTCTCTTCTCTTTCCACCCTGAACTTCTCCCACAAAGTAAATCCAATGCATGTCTCGCACCCTCAGAGCCCTCACCCTTCTCTGTATTCCACAGAGTGACTCAATATTTAGCATATGAGAGAATACAAAGTCGTCCCTTTTTCCACTTGATTCTACTTCCCTCTTCTCACTGCCACACTTCTCTCCAGTGCCGTGCCTGACACGATTAACAAGTCGGCTGAGAGCTCAACTTTGGCCGAGCAAACCTGCCGGTGTGATGCTTGTTAAAGAAAGTTGCTCTGGGGGGGAAGTGGGGTGAAGGTGGCAAAAAAAGAAAGAAAGAGAGGGGGCTAGAGATGGAGAAGGAGGGGAGGGGTGAGAAGGAGGCAGTGAAGGGTGTAATTGGTCGAGGGAAGTCAGGCATGGAGAGCATTGTTGGCTGCCTACTGTAGCACAAATCTCTTTTTATTCATACTCCGACTCTCTCTCTATACTTATTCCTCCCTCACTTTCTATCGCTACATTCATCATCCATATTTTCGCCCCCTTTCTCCCTCCTCATCCCTTTTTTTTCTCTCCCCTTTAAATTGACACTATATTTCCAAAAAGAGTGTGAACACACCTGCGAACACACTTCTCTGTACTTTCGTTCTGTCTTTCATGCGTTGAGCTTCAATCCTTTGTTCAAATAAAAAGAAAATCTCAAAGCTCTCTTCCCTCTTCTTCATCATTCTGCCATTCTCTACAACCTCTTTTCTGCTCTCCTGCCTCTTGGTTCCACTTTTCTATTTTTTTTTCTACTCTTTTCAGAACTCCAATTTTCCCTCTCTCTTACCCTCACTCGTCTACCCCCCCTCGCCTTTGCTCTCTCCTCTCTTTTTTCCTGATGCTTCACGCTGGAGCTCCATGCTGATAGACCATGAATATCAAATACCTGTGCGATCGACGGAGCTGGGCCTGGCACAGCATGGAGGAGGAGATGAGGAAGGCAGGTGTGTGTGTGTAAGTGAGTGACAAGAGTGAGAAAGTGAAGGCTGAGTGTGTCTAAAGGTGGATATGTGACAGTAAAAGCACACAAGCACCCTGCAAATGTCATCTTTGTATCCTGCTCCTGCACACAACGCTTACACTGCCACCTTGCAATGCCGCCATGTGATCACAATATCATGTATGGGAAGAATCAGTGATACCCACACACAGGTTCACTCTTAACTTCTTACTTTCTGTTTAAAATGAGTCAGCTGTTCTTTCTAACTCTCTCTTGCTCTCCACTTTTTGGACAGTCTGCAGCTCGCTCTTTAAAAGCTGCACAACCCACTAGAAACCATTTATAACCTCATCCAACCCCGAGCAATTACACCAGCAGCTGCTCCATGTCGCTCCACGTATGTGTGCGATGCTGTGTGAGTAAACTTATGTGTTAAAGTGCAGTGTCAGTGTGTGTGTGTGTGCGTGAATCTGAGGTGTGTTTCTGTGAAGCACACCATATGGCTTGTGTGTTTTTTTTAAAGTTTTTAATGTGCACACTGCTCAGTTTAGTCTATGTAACTTTACACTTTGTGGGTATGTGGGTGTGTTTTTTTTGAGTGTGTGTTTGCAGAGGCCAGGTGGCAGCTTGAAACATCACTTTAATTAAGCCGGAGAGCCTGTTCTGTGGTAGAACGGCCCGCTCTGATTGACTCGTATGTGTCACCAACAGACCGCTAACAGAGAACACAGAAGCAGCATCAAGTGGGCTGCCACAGGTCTGCAGCCATTAATCACTGCGCTGCTCACACTGTGCTTATTCCAACACAAAGTGAGGGAACTCGTGAAAAGTCCCTGGTATGTCATAAAAACGCAATGCAATTATGCAATGCAATTTTGGAGAAAAATAAAAGGTGGGAGGGGTGATAGTAGAAGAGGTATTCTGATTTTTTACTTATGTAACATGACAACATAGAGTACTAAATCACAGCTAAAACTCTGAATAATGAAATATCCATTCATCCGATATCAATACTGCTTGTCCCATTAGGGTTGCAGGGGGGGCAGAGGGGGGTTATATTAAGCTTAACTTAACATAAGACTGGGATTCAGAATTGATGAAAAAATTAGATATAGCATAAAAATCTCACAGCCATTGATATATGAGCTGCTTATTAAAGAAACAATGTGCAACGTTTTACAGCAGAAATCAAGTATATCCTGTAAATGTCTCTTTGAGTCATGACTGTCTACAATGAGTGAGAAGCTCGAGTCCTGTCAGCTGTGTTGTAGTCAGAGCCGTGTTTACATCATGTTTACATGGAATGGTTTAAGCCAAGGACTAGAGAAATTAAGAATTACATACTCGCTGCTTATTTGGATGTAACGTTAAGTGTGTTTAGATCACGCTCATTCTGTGTCAATTTACCTGCAATATGAAGCTACGAGCTAACCAAAGTGTGCTAACATTAGCCTGCTAACAATGCAGGACACAGGCAATTGCAGCTGGAGCAAAGGATAATTTTGTCCGCCCGCTTGCGCTTAATGATGTTTAATTATGGTGCGTTCTAATTCATAACTCCTTCGTTGAAGGCGAGTGGAGAGGGGTTGGAGGTGTGTCTCTGGAGCGGAGGTGTCGCCAAACAGAAGTTTGTTTTGGATTCATGCTGGTGCTCAAGGGCGACATCTACTGGATCAAAAAGTCGCACACTCTTCCTTTACTGTATGTGATAAATACGCATCATGGAGTCATTTACATCTCTGCTGAGATCATTGATCTCTAAATGGGACTGACATTTTTACTGTCCTGTGCTGTGTCATGACTTATGATCGTATCAGTATTAGCAAATTGAAGGTGATTATCATCATACACCGACAGTGTGACTAATTAAGTAATGTGAAAGACGATGACGTGTAATAAAATGTGTCGGCTGTATAAAGCAGTTGTGTCATGTCATGTTTGAGCGCATCATCCAACACAAGGCCAGCAGGCCTTCGATACTCATTCTGTATTATAACTTATAATTCTGCACATTTGATGAGATGCTGTATCATGACCAGCCAATTCATTTCCTGCTTCACAAAATGCTTTATCATGTCATCAAGGAAACCTTCATCATTACGCTGAAAGTGCCAACAGATTGCCGTTTCATAACAGCTTTGTGTGCACAGGAAACATGCACGTGTGATAGATAGCATCTTGGCACGCCGTAGCTGCAGCGTTACTACTGCCGCTGCTGATGGCTTTTCAATATAGCATCGCAGTCATTTTCCATAAGCCTGTGTGACTAATGGCATAAACAATGGAGCTGAATGTTCACGTTATGGGCCCATTATGGAACTATCAGGGCAGGCATGTAAAGACGGATGTCTTTGATCAGCACTCTATTGTAGGAGCCAGGTGCGGGGAGGAGGTTTCTCGTCTTTAAGTGTGTTTTAAGTGTGTGTGTGTGAGGAGAGAGGAGGAAAGGAGAGATGCAAAGAGCTTTAAAAAAAAGACAAGAGCGAGAGAAATACAATGAAAATTGAAGAAGAGTGAAGCTATAAACGGCTGGAAAAGAGAGAGAACCCCAACAAAGTATTTTGTTTCTACACACCATTGGCAAAGCAATGAATTGCTTAAATGACTCCCAGTCTATTTGTGAAGCCACCCAAAGTATCTCATTTGGCTTTGATGCCTTTTACCCAGGCAGCATAATGACCCAAGCTGGTGATGTCATGCAGCAGTTACCTCTATCAGCCAATGGGTTTTCCCTGCTGTCACGGGCTGCCTCGGATGCTAAAGGGAGCAGTCAAAGTCAACAGATTAGACAGAGGCCACGTTCATGCAGGAAATGTAACGAGGACATCTCAGGTACACAATACAACAAAGTGATGTCCAGGATGTGAAGGTAATGGCTGATGGGGTTGAAAGCAACACAAATGTTCCTATGAGCTCCTAAATTGTTTAAAAGAATCAAATGGAGAACGACTTAGTTGCACTAAAACAATAAAGAGGAATAAGTGAACGTGTTGTCCACCCACATGCCTGAGAGCCGGATACAACAAACCAAAGTGTCACGCGGCTAACAACAGGCTCCAGTGGAGTGCTGGAAGGAAGAAAATATGGGGGTGATTTTTAGGTCATTGGAGCAATTTCCAGAAGTGAGTGCTTTTTTTTTCACTTCAGTTGTTGCATTTTGTCTGCCGTGTAACCCTCCACAAAGCTCTCAGTCACTTACACGGTGAGTCATGCCATGCCAGCCTCTAACAACCTCAGCTTTAGTGCCAGGAAACCTACAGATGTAGAAGCTGCCCAATCATTGAACTTTGTTAGTTTAAATGTTTTATTAAAAGATGGAAGATAGAAAAGATTAGGACTGTTAGAGAAACAAAAAACATTAGATATGCTTAAGCCCACTGAGCACAAGAGCACGCTAAGCCCAACACGTCATCTTGTTTATTCAAGTCCCGGTGCGAACCAAATCTGGAAATTTTTGTGGTAGCTGGAGAGGTGCTAGTTCACTTCCTGAGCACTGCTGAGGTGCCCTAGAGCAAGGCACTGAATCTGAATCTTTATTTCTAAAAGATGTGGCTCAATGAATATGCACAGCTGTATTTGTTTCTGTTGGTCTCGGCTCTGCGTTTATTCCACGTCGGCAGGATTTGCAATACGATTAGGTGACGTATATTTTCGTTCCTCAGGGATAGTTTTACACTTATAAAAACTGAAGTAGTCATAATCAACCTCTTTGCAGTGTGAGGTGTCCTGGCAATAGTTTTACGAAGTCTATTCTATTATAATTGTCTATGCAGAAAGGCCTTTGTGGAGCTGTGCAGGATTTCATTGCTTTAATACCACAGTAGTTGCAGTTCTACCTCTACCTAGCTCTATCTTCATCTTTTTTGAAATGTATCTCTAACTTCTAAATGGATAATCATCCATTAAAAGCAGCTCTGTTCTGTTGGATCCACACCCTGCATCTAAAGCTTTACACCATCACAGTGCCTTCTTCTGCTGCTGTTGTTGTTGTTGTTGTTTTCTTTGGCAGTGAGATGTTTAAAATGAGGCGCCTGACAGCAGATAACATCTGAGAGTCACAGACTCCATTATGGCGGTTGATGTTCCGGGAAAGAGTGAGGAGAGAGAGACTCATCTGGAGATTTGAAGTAAGGAAGGGAGAAAAGGGAGCGGTGGTTAGAGGAGAGAAAATTGAGGGGAGAGAAGACGGCAATCCCATTTCTAATTCCCTCAATCTTTGTGGCTCTCGACCCTGTGGTTGTATTGACTTTTTTGCTCTGACTTTCCTGACTCCTTAAAGCTACACAAAGCATTCTTTTCTTTATGAAAATATACACACTTCAGTCTCTGCAGTACTGAAGATGTACCCTGATTATTTGTGGGGAAACACAAGAGTCACTTTAACACAAACATGGCTCCTGGACAGTAGTTAGCTGTTAGGAAGTAAAACTACAAACCAACTTATTTCTATTACTTGATGCAATGAAGTCCATTAAACCCATTCAGAGCTCAAGTTCTTTCCCGCTGCTGGAGGTCTCTGACTACTACTACTACAATGTCTAAATAGGGAACAGGGTATCCCGTGCACAGCCTAAACACGTTCTCAGGTGCACAGGGTCGCAGGAACATACCACGAAAAATAAATCAAAAGTCCTGCTGGGCCAACCTGAGAAAGCTACAGGCGAAACACGTTGTTCTCAGTGTGCCACAGACTTTTGAAAGTTTGCATCGATGGTGGAAGGACAATTTTCTGCTGTCTTTGGTTGTTCTTATTCTGAGGCTGATGGAACAGTGCACATTTTAGTTCCTGACAGTGTGTGTGTGTGTGTGTGTGAGTGTGAGTGTGTGTGTGTGTGTGTGTGTGTGCAGATGTGCCAGCTGTGCACCCAATACTCAACGACGTCCTGCCATACTGCTCCTCGATGACGAGAATCATCCACACAGCTTGCAGGTATGACCGCCGTTCAAATTAACTGGCCGATTACACTTCTAATGTGCCACTCAAAACGCAATAATATCATGCACACGTGGCCAGATGTAACCTGAAGGGGAGGCCAGATGTGAAGACGTGCAGTCTGCGGCTGTTAAATTACAGCTCCAGCTCGCTTTGTAAATGGAAGAGTTATGGAAATCTGAATGGCCTTTTAATTTCAGCAATAAAGAAAGATGAGCTTTTAACAGCTGCTGTGGTGGAGAAACCTTTCAGGGTATAATGTGACGCGTAACATTCAGACTGTACTGTAACAGTCGGGGATACTGTGCATCCTGCGGAGAGCTGATTTTTCACAGAAAGTACCTTCTCGCACTGAGGATATATCTGCTGCCACTGCAGGGTACAGTCCCAACATTAGGGATGTTTATTTGCATTCAGTGCCTGGGTATTTATGACCATGATATATCAGGCTATATATGTCAAGTGCCTCTATTACAGATGGCCCCATATGTCAAAGTTGCCTGTGCCATTTTGGAACAGCCAACTCTGTCTGCATTCCCCCCCCTCAATAAAGTGAAACAGAACCTAAACACACTGTTTGTTATTCACCTCACATAGCAGAGCGAGTCTGCTGCAAGAAGGCCATACTGACAACCTTATCCACAGCCAGCAAATAAAGCAAACCCCCGTGTGTTTCCACCTTTGCTGACAAATACAGCTCTGAGGGGAGTGATGGAGCGAATTACTCTGCAGCACAGCCTGAACCGGCCCACACTGATGAACCATGAAATTGTGATTTGTTAGAGCAACTCTGGATGGAGATTAAAATGAGTGTTAGTGACGAACATTTTTTTTTATGCACGACCAGTGGCTTGCACTTTGATTAACCGGCTAGTTACTATGGTACCCGGGATGCATGCACACGCTTTTGTTTTGTCCCAACTGGGCGATACAATGCTGTGTTTTTCATAGCAGAGATTAATAACATCCATGCAAAGGGGAGTTGAGGCTAATAACGGTGTAGGAGCTGTAAGCAGTTTTTTTGGGGTAGTAGGTTTAATAGCCGGCTGGTGTCTGGGTGGAGTCTTACCAAATCTCGGGGGCATTGCATCTGGGGCTCAGCATTCTAGAGGATGGAGGGAGGGGGGGGGGACAGAGGAACCAAAAAGAGATCAAACACAATTATTTATTGACAAAACTTCTGACAATATGAGCACAAAAGAAGCTGTGAAGGGGGAGGGCGGGTTAATGGAAGCGATGGTATGAATAAATGAGTATGCAGGATATGTTGCTTGGGAGTAGCAATCTTTGAAGATGGGGATAACTGTTTTCTAACCTGCACACTTAACCAGTCCCAGTTTGATTTACTTTCTAGAGTCTCCAGCCAGTGTCCTCTTGCCATAATCCAGATAAGAAAAACTCTCAGGCCACTCAGATCGCTTTTACCAGACAACAGCCACCAAGCTGAACTCTTAGCAAAAAGCCTTACAAGAAGGAGCAACTTTTCTCTTCTGGAGTTTAAAGAAGATGCAGCTGGGGAGCCAGATAGCCTAGTGGTTACATCGCGCGCCCCATCGCTTCCTTTGTTTAATTTCTTTATAAGTAAATTAAAGTCATTTTTTGTGACATGCATTCATTTGCAGTCTTTCAATAGTGACCTATGAAGATAGCAAAAGCAATTTGCATAAAATATCTAATTCTTTTGTTGGACTACGATTATGTGAAAAGCTTTTAAAGCGGTTTCATCATTACATGTCGTTTCAGAGAGTGATTTAGTTTCTGTAATAAAACAGCTTGTCCAGCTTATTTAATGCATTATTTACCTGCTGCATGTGGCAGCTGCACAAATGATGCAACAGCTGCTGGCTTCATTTTTTCATTGCCCGACATAATGTTAAAAAACGACAGCTGAGTACCTGACGTTTTAAAGACATGCACTGCTTCCTCTTGGATCTTTACTTGGTTTTGGTTTCATTTCAGCCAATTCAATCATCAAATTGTTGTTTTAAAAACAGATATATAAGGAGTGGAATAGTTTGTTAACTGGAAAAATATGCTGTGAAGACTCCCCCTATCTCTGAGAAAATGCTAACCCCAGCCCATAACTTGAGATAAAGGCTGAAGCTGCTCATTTTATGCACTGGGCGTCATCTCCCTCAGGCTCCATCTAAACCCTTCCACATCACCCTCTCCACCCTGCAGCTGATAACCACAGTTCGAATAAATCCTGCCATCCAACTACCAACAGCGCAGAGTCAGCCAGACTCAAAAGCCCACTCTTATCTCAAAGATGAGTATCGACCAGTGTGGCAGTTCCACTCATCTAGCCAGCCACTAGCCTTCCCTGCATCCCCTTGCTGCGATAATCGTCACCTATCAGGCATTTGATTGACATTTTTTACTGGCGAATGGCTGCATGTGCCTGTAATGGCCCCGGTGGCTGCTGAAGGTGCTGGAAGAGACCATTTTTACGACAACAGAGGGGGGGGTTAATGCTGTGTGGGTCTATAACTCATGTAACTACTCGATAAAGTGTTTTCAAAGCAGCAGGTGCAGATGGAGGGAGAGCAGAGCATCAGTGGAGTAAACACCAACGTGATTTAAAGCTCGCTAACAGCTTCCAATGTTAAATCTTCCCACGTGAAAAAAACACTACGCTCAAGCCACAGTGCTTTTAATCTTCTTTTCCTCCATTATGAGCTTTTTTTTTTTCATCAAACGACTTTGAGGTAACTCCAGATGTGCAGAACATCAAACCGGATTTCTCTGCTAAAGGTAATTAAGATGTTGCATAATGTAAAAACACAAGCTTGAGTAAAGCAGACAGCTGCAACAAAGGGACCAACTAAATGAGGAACGGTTTGTATGAATCATTGAAGTTCCAGGATGTGAGTGGCACCTGACCAGACTGACTGAATGCTCTACAGTCCAAAAAAACAGCATTTAGATTTGCTGCTGTTTGTAGAGTATAACGTATGAGGATGTTGCCTGATTGATATTCCAGCCAAGTGCGTGTGTTTTTTTTCTTTCACTCTCTGCCTACTACCTGCCCTGCGTCTGTCTGTTCATCCCCACATCCATCAATCTGGTGAGTCAGCTCGGAGACAGAATGCAGGGGAGAAAGGTGGAAATACAGAGAAAAGGAAAGTAACCTTACGAAGAGAGAGGAAGAAAGGGAACTGGTGAGAATGAAAAGGGCATGAGGGGAGGGTGACGCATAGGAGGGAGTGAGGGAGATAAAAAGAGAAAAAGATTGAGCTCCACAGGTTTCCTCTGAGGAGAGCTGCAGTTTGATAATGCAGAGGGGGGCAGTGAGGGAATGGGGGCAATCAATCTGCATGCATGGCTAGCGTGTTGTGTTAGTGGGGAAATGAGGAGGCGACACTGCACTCAGCGTGAGGATTAATGGCACTTGTGACAGCACAGGAGCACACACAGACACAGTCCCATAACCTGTACGAATGTATGCACGGGGACTCCATATATGTCATGATGTGAGATGAATTAATGCCGGCAGGTTGCAGTGTTAAAGAAGGGAGGTGAAGAATGACGTACCGCTTCTCGGGGGAGGAAAGCCTCCTCCTGCCGTAGAACCAGCAGCCCCACAGCTCCGCCCATGGGTGTGGCTCTGAGCAAGGACACCACCTCCTCTTGAGTTCGCCCATTCAGGTCAACTCCATTCACCTGAACAGAAGACAACACACAAGATTTAAGGGCTGGGCGATGAAATGTTCCTGGTCTGAGACTGTGACAGAATATATGTTGATAAGGATGATAAATAAAAGACATTTTAACTAGATATTTATAGATCTCACAGCCCGTCCAAAGCCAGGGAGAAACTAAAACATTAAAGCTAACAGCAATGAAGCCTATAAGCCAGAGTTTTATATGTTTTCAGTTTACAACCATTTTATTTTCCAAGTCAGGTCACAGTCTTTACATCACAGTGGATTAAAGCTATTAAAGCTAAACAGACATGTGTTTTTCTCGTTAGATGTCTGGAGGTTAAAAGAACGCAAGCTGGGGCGCTGGTGGCGCAGTGGTTAGTGCGCGCGCCCCATGTTCGGAGGCTTCAAGCGGGCGGCCGGCTTCAAATCAGACCTGTGGCTCCTTTCCCGCATGTCATTCCCCACTCTCTCTCTCTCTCTCTCCGTGATTTCCGACTCTATCCACTGTCCTATCTCTCCAATAAAGGCCACAAAACCCCCAAAAATAAATCTTAAAAAAACAAAACAAAGCAAGCTCAAATCATGGAGGCAGCTCGGCTTTGTTTGACACTGAATCTGCTTAAAGTTTGTTGAACTGTTTGAATTACAGTCTGTTTGTTTTGTAGAGGTGGGGGTCACCTCTGCAGATCATTTGGCTCCTGTTGGAAACCTTGTGAACAATGAATGAGTAATCCTAGCCCAAAAAAAATAAAAAAGGGAGCTAATGTCATTAGCAGCAGCTCAGCTTACAGCCAGTGATGCACTGATGAAGAGTGCCGGAGAGACGCTGATTTTTTTTTTTACGTGAAACTGCTCGATTAATTGGTTTCCCAAGTGTTGTTATCTCTGGTCTAAAAAAAAGAGAGAATAGACCCCCAACAGAGCTGTACTCGGGAAGTGAAGGAGCACCTGTCCAGCTACCAGACCAACTTCTATATTGTGGTCTGCACCGGGACTTGAACCAGTGACCCTCAAGTTCCCAACCCAAGTCCCTACAGACTGATCTACTGTTGCATCATTTGTTTACTCGGCACAACTGGCTTTGTTGTAAATAGGCTCCAAGGATTCATCTCTCAGGGAGTTTTTGTTTTTCTTAGTGCAATGTGTCATACATTACATTTATTTCATCACTAGTTTGAAAAGTCTGAATCAAATAAACCTGAAGATCAAAGGATTTTCAGGTGTGTGCAATAACCCCACAGATTACATGCTGCACAGTGTAATCCTTTATGCAGATGGTTTGTAATGTGGGATAACACAACTTCAAAAGATGCTCCGTCTCTCTACACAAGATATCCATGAAAAAAAAGACCTTTGATTTTCATCCAGAATGATTCAGTACGAACGTGTTGCACTTCACATTCAACAGACGACAGGTATTTTTCATAGATTACACACATTAGTGCTTCATGCTGGGACACAGTTCATACTGGAGTTTGTCCAATGTTGGTGGCAACAACTCTACGGACGACATGAGCACCTTAACTCACATGAACTGCTGTTTAAAGTGACACTTTCTCACCTCAAGCAACCTGTCTCCTGCCTTAAGACGGCCATCTTGGATGGCAGCCCCCCGAGGCAGAATGTTCTTCACGTAGATGGGTGCCGAGCCGCCGATGGGAACGTCCCGAGAGGTTATACTGAAGCCGAGTCCCTCGGGACCTGTGGGAGGAACAGGAAGGAGAGGGATCTTATGATGGAGTCTGATTTTATCTCGAGGCAAAATGTGAACTTGCTTTGATTCGCTCTGCTCTCCTGCAGCTGAAGTTACTGTGAGTGAATACATATTCAGCTGGCATGGTTCTACTGGATCTGATGTAAGTTAAGGAAATAACAGACAAAGTGTTTAGGGAGAAATCTGCCCTCAGATGTGGAGCTGGTTGTTTGATCAGGAGTGAAAGTTAGTGTTCCCAAGTTTCCTTCAGCAACATATTCTGGAACTGACACCACGTCTTCCTACTTTTAAGAGTTTCTCTCTGGTCTCTGTGACATAAGACAAGCTGTGATCAGGTGGGTGTTCTTCTTTGCTCTTTCTTTTGAATGACCATTTAATTGAATCTTTGAAACTGGTAAAATAACTTTAAGCGAGAGAAAGGAAAGTTTGTCAGGATTTTGCATTTCAAATACATGGTAATAATAATCATAATAACTTTCCAATGCAGAAGAAAACATAACAACAACATATGAGAACCCAAATCACAACAGAAAATCATGACAACAACGCAACACACGGAAGAGACACCCAACCAACAACAACAAAACCCCGACAGTAAAATAACCCAAACAAAAACCTGACCAACATCGGAATTCAAGCAACAATAACTCATAATAACTCAGGCAACACAGGAACCCGGCAGCTTAGGTTGAGTTACACACTGTATATTGTATGAAAGCGAGTTGTCGAATGCAGCCATGCTTCTTGAAGCTCTAAATGTATTTTAGCTTAAAAACTTGTTTTTACATTCTTACAGCTGAACTGAACTTAGAAAAGTCAACCTTAATGAATCCTTTCACCTTTCAAAGCTTGTTCTCCTCACCTGTACCACACACAAAAAATACTCATTTGGAAAAATAAGCAGGCAAAAGCTCTCTCCTCTGATCACAATGAGATACATTTGGATCAGATGTTCCAGCACGGGTCTGAAGCTGCTCAGTGGTGACTGACCATAGATTTCACTGTGAAGTTCATACTGTGTGGCGTGTTACAGTGTTAGAAAAGAAGGGGAATCTGAGGTTTAATAAGTCAGACCCAAGCAGTCCACTCAGTGCTAATAACCCTGGTTAGTATTTTTTTTAAATAAACCCCCTGGCATCAGCATTTACCAACAGAAAAAGTCCTCGTCTGCTCTCTAACAGAGTTCACTGAAGTTGAACTATGCTAAATTTGTAGCATTTACAAAGGCTCTGTCTGAGCAGCGCTAACCTTTAAGAGAACAGAATGGGTCACAACATTATCAAAGCTTTCCTTTGCAACAAACTAAACTAGCCAGTGTACAACCAATAGTTGCGTCTACAAATGTAGATTTTAGTTCGCCAAGTCCCAGCCTTAGCTTGTTGGAGAGAACATGTTTATGAATCTAACTCTTCTTTATAATGTGACCTGATTTTGCTGATCTGTCTCTGCTTATTAATCCTTGTTCTTGTGGGCGGATGTGTTTGTGTACTTTTGCAAATTTTGCCTCCAACCCCTTTAAGAGTGTATCATTACGAACCATTAGTAAAACAAGTCTGCATATCACGTCAATAATCCTAACGGACAAACAAACTATTTCCTCCCTTTAAGCCCGTTAAACACAGGAAATGAGGAGAAATCCTGCATCCTGTCAGAGAAGACCTCAAGCAGGTTTAGAGTGAATCACTAAAAGTAGGATATATTATGAGACAAAGGAAACTTAGTTCTTCTGGAAAAAATACTTTGTAATAAGGAAATGTAATTACATGGTGCCACAAAGTTCAGTTCAGGCTGAGGACGACTTTTAATACTTTGTCTTAATATTTAATTAAAGCCAGAGAATGAAAACAGCCTGTGGTACAGTTAGAGTATATTATAGTGTCTGGGGTTATTGAAGGGTAACTTAAAGGTGTTCCACTTTTATTCCAGCATGTATCTCCATCTCCATCAACGGAGGTGATGGTCAACCTGTAAATCAGTCATTTTCAATCTGGGCTTTACATTTTTACTCTTCAGTGTCTAAATGAAATGTATAAGCTGTTTTCAAATATTGACTCCTGAAATATCTAGAAGACTTCAGGAGGACTGCTCCGGATATTCTCCTGACCTGCCTGTTCACATATGCTCCTCACAGCGGGAGACTATCCCTGTCAGAGGGGAGGGAGGGGGCGTGACGTGATGCGGAAGTAGTGGACGGAGCAACAGAGTCCGCTATACGACACTATAAAGACAATATTTGTCTTTATATCAATGCTACGCGTAGTCCAACGGAATCACAACATCAACAAAAAAGCGGAGAACAACATACTGATGAACAAGTAACGTAATGCGGCCGTTTATTTACGTACACGTAGATCGTAAAATATCCTGAGTTTTTCAGGAGTTCTTTGCAAGGGTTCAAGCCCTGATAGGAAAAGTTTTGGAATCACTCCAGTAGTTTGCTCCAGCTGCAAAATGGTCAATAACGGCTGAAACAAAGTCCTTAAAGAAAAGGACGACCAACCCAAGAACGTCCACTAACACGCTCAGATGTGAAGTGTCAATCTTTTCAAAAGAGTTAACTATTTTTAATAGTCAGTGTTGTAGCTGGGTTCAAAATAAGAATCGTACTTCTTTCAAAAGAGACGTGTTTAATAACAATCTGATCCGGTGAAGTTATTTTATTGGAAGCACTTTGACAGATTTGCTGAAAGATCTCGTACCATCCGTACATCCCATCTCACTGACGCAGACTGAAGCAATCTACTGGAGCATTTCCATCACTGGTGGTGCTTCTGTATTTTTCTTTTGGGCGCCAAAAAACAGGCTCAAGATCTAAAAAAACAACAAAGGGAATTACCCTTTAAAACTGTCCATTTCTCAACCACATCCTGCACTGACAGCTCTGATCCAGGTACTTCATTACCTCATGAATGTGTTTGTAGTGTTTTGCGAGGAAACCTATACGAATCTCATTGTCTTTGAGATTGTTCAACAAAATGAATTAAAAGAACAATAATGAGCATCCTTTCTGTATCAGAGTGCTGGCCCTAATCCTGGCTGCCTGTCTGCCTGAGCTGATACAAAGAAAAACAGAACACTTAGCTATTCTGTTTCACATCCTCTACCTAATCCCCTCCATTGATGAGCCAATCAACTTCCCACAGGCAGACGAGGTGTGGTGTTATGCTCACGGGTAAAAGCTTGTAGTGTTCCTGGCTTTTAAACAGAGAGGAGGATCTCCAAACTCTCATTAGCTTGATTAAGACAAACCTAAGCAATTTCCTGTGCAGAATGGGGATGCTTTGATTGATTTTGATAGTCCCCGGGATTTGCGAGGAGACCGGTGTCTGATTCAAGCACATCAACAATACGAGAGTTTAATCTGCGCTCAAAGCTGTGGGCTAAAGTCGGTACTCAAAACAAAACAGATGAGCCAAACGGCCTCTTGGGAGTCGCTGTTAATCCCTGGAAGTGTCTGCGCTGACAACAGCAAACAAAAAAGGTGGAATGAGAGAAGATAACATCTCTGAGTGAGAATAAAGCAGGTCTCCCGGCATGACGTGTGTAGAATCTAATGGATTGTGGGTATTATGACTAAGCAGAGACATGAGAATGAAAGGAAAAAACAATGACAAAGGAACAAGTGGAAACAGCCATCAGCCTGGATGGAATGTGCAACAAGCAGCTGGGTGTTTTTATGTGTTTTGTTCTGGTTTCATTTCAGCCCCAAGAGAAGGAGCGGATTCGGGTACAAACTTCAACAGGCATATGGTGCAGCTCTGTCAGACTCTTTGCTGTGGCATTTGACAGCACACAGGGACCAGCGGCTGCTTAGCAACAAGCTCTCTGGCCCTGAGACCTGGCACCGACACCTGGTATCCTGTTGGCAGAGGTTTGCACCACCTGTGCCAGCTGTCACTCAAAGCCTATACAGGGGAAGCATCCCCAGAGTTTCATTCTCAACATCGCCTTTCATTCTAGATTTCCATCTCTAAGATTCAGTGCAGAATATTGGACGCATTATCCACTGTTTGAGCTAGCAGCAGTATGGTATACCCTGGATGTTTTTAAGCCTGTTACATCATTGTTCATTAGGCATGCTTCTATGTTGGAGCCATTTCTTAACTAACTGTTTCAACACTTGTTTTTGATGTGCCAGGAATGGGGAAACTGTTTGTTTGTTTAGTTGGAATGGGAAAGCCAGAAACGTACAAAGCATCCCTCTCATGTTTGGAAGCCTGAGGAATGCAAAGCATGAGCGGAGATTTTCACAGCAGACTCTCTAGAAAGAATCAGATGATACTTTGAAAACAACAAGTGATGTAATGCATTGTGCAGTGACTGAAATGTTTTCCCACTCTGACTGTGGAAATTAAGAACACATTTCTGAAGCTAAGAGTCTCCAACCAGACTGTGAAATGCAAGGTGCTCTCCAGTGTATTGCAACACCGGGAATGCTAAATGCTATGCTAAAGCTACAAAGGTTATTCACATCACTATGGCCTCCAAATTTCTTACAGTCAATAGCTTCCTTTTGTAGGAGAGCATCCAGCTTTCCACTTCAAATATATTCCTAATTAGATCAAATCTATTGTAAAGGCAAGACAAAAAGCACAACTGTGTAGCAGGGCTCTTGTACCCTACAAGAACTATAAACACATGAAGAAGCATTAGGCTAAAAGGGACGCAGGCTCAGTGATGTCACCCATTGTTTTCTTAGGAGGCCACCAATGGCGGTCACAATCCTGGAAATATTATGTCAACTTAGCCAATCTGTCAATCAATCTGGAAATCTGAACATCAATCTAGAAACATGCTAAGTGGTTTAGCTCAAGTGGTCCTCAAGCTTCTTTGGCAAACAACTACAAAGCTGCCACCCGCGAGTCATCTTAGTCACACCCCTTATTATGCAACTGTGTCAATAAGTCTAAGTAACGGATCAGCAATGAGCTATTGATACTGAATGTGTATGTTTTTATGTCAACGTATTTATTTATACAGTTCAAATTGGTATTTTAATATGGGACCTAATCGGATCCTCTGGCCTGTGCAGAAAGCCTCAAGTGGACACTCAAGGAACTGCAGTGTTTTTTTGCACAACTACATTGACTTCATTTTTAAAACAGTAGTGGTTTCCGCTTGGAAGAAAAACATGAAGTCAAAGAGTGTTTGAACAGCACATCGTCTCTCTTCAGTAGTTTTCTGTCACATTGTGATTGGGTCGAATTGTTTTTAAAGGCAACTTTCTTCACTCACCTTTCTTTAGCTGTATATTGAGCCTCCTCCCGACTTTTTTGGTATATCCAGCAGTTGGCGTTGCGTTCGCCGCCCTCTGAGGCGAGTGGGTGTGCCCTGTAGGAGGCTTGGCTGCAGAGACAGCCGGGTGAGTCAGAGGGGGGTATCCCTCAGTCTGTTCAGGGTGAGTGTGAGGATGCGGGTGGGAGTGTGGGTGATTTTGGGAACCGTGCCGGGACATCCTCTGCGGGGTGTGGTCCATGCCGGAGACGATGCTGCCTGTCAGGGAGTCTGGGCTGAAACGGCCCGAGGAGTACGCAGGGTTCCTCTCGGCGTGGGACAGCTGCTCGTAGTGGGTTTTCATCGACGTTGGTACCACATGAAACATAATGACAGGAGAGCGCATGGCCTGGCGGAACATGTTCTGGGCTCTGGGACAAAAAAAACAAAAAAAAAGGAGGGAGTTTAAGGGAACATTTTGAGGAGGAAAGACAGACTTTATTATTTTAACTGATTTAAGACCTTCACATTCATATTCATTTATTTCTGCCTGTGGAACTAATTGCACTTTATTAATGCACAAACACACACTACATGTGTACTGTATATTTAAAACCCATCTTCGCCCACCTGAACATTCTGACATGTTAATTAATACTTATTGCCAGCGTGAGCGTCTCTAAAAAGAGACAGAATCCTCCCCGACAGCTCCATCATATAATCCCCTCATTTGGCTTCAGATGAAGGAGACCTCTATTCGACAGATAGTTTGCAGAAAATCCTCTTTTAAAGCCCCTTCTCGCTGTGAGCTCATGTACAGTAGGTGTGAATAGAAACTTATGTTGCCTGTCAGCGCCCTGAAACACCCGAGCCTTGTTAGCACCACCTGTTTCAATAAAACAGACTTTGGAATGGCTCTTCTCTTGCCCTCTGACAGCTGGGGAGGGGAGCCCAGGATTTCTATTGCTACCCCTGCCGCTCCTAAATGACGACTAAAACTTGGCCCCCCCATGGAAATCTTAGTTGTGAATTCCAGGACCATTTTTTCCCAGACACTAATAAGCTTCCCCGAGGAGCATGGCCTCGTCTCGGCATCTTTACGATTTCTTCCTGGATGGAGTGGCAGACAACATCTCATCTGCTCTGCTTATAAAAACACCATTAAACAACAAGAGCAGCAGTTGATGCCCTTGTTACACCACTATGTGTGGAAGCCTTATTCCCATATGTTGCTTGACTAATGTCTCACAGCGGAGTAGGCGGGGACACCATAGCTTGATTAGGAGTGGTTTATTTTACATGTTTTACTCCGTCGTGGTCCTACATTTGGTGTAATTGCGCTCTGTGTACGTAGATTGGATGTAGCTGCTGTGAGTATTTCTTTATAAGCCCTGAGTTAGTTATTTTGGTCGTCCTCTTTTTGTTTTTTGGAGCCAGTAGAGACTTTATTTAGAGGAGAGGTTGGATCCTTATTGCTTTTCTTCCAAGCTGATTGGCTGGCTTGTTGTGCTTGCAACATATCAACCTCTGTACAGATACCCTGCTTTCTGTCTAGTTTACACCCAATGGGACCATAATGTACAACATGCTGTATTAAAATAGACTTACAACTCATCACCATGAACTCATCAAGAAAACGTTTACAGGGATATCAAATTTTACAGGAGTGAGTGGAATGCTGATTCCTCAAAGACTTGTGTATAATATGTCTAGAAGAAACTAATGGTGTTGACCTGTTGACTATTAGTGGGAATGCTGGTTTAAAACCATTCCAGTATTTCTTAACTTTGAAACCAAGAAACTTAGTGTCCACTACCACTGGTTTTTGTTGTTGCTCTTTTGCACTGGTAGTGCCCATTTTAAATACAAAACCAATAGAGTTCAGTGTTTTCAGCTCCTGGGCTGTAAAAACTTTGCTGCACTCACCCTCACCAACCAATCAGAATCAAGAATGGGTCGACTTTTAAAACCAGCTTGTTAAAAAACAATAGCGGATAAGAAATCTATGTGACCAGTCCAGTTTTTTTTGGAGGGTACAACTTCTAGAGATAAACCTTCTGCTGATGCCAGGACATGATTCCCTCACACTATTTTCATGTAACCTAGGCGATATTTCCATGACTAAAAGCAAACACTAAACACATGGAGCTATCTACAGAGCTAACGGTCACTACCAAGGGAAATGGGCGTTATCTTTCTTAACCTAGCAACACTAAGAGAAGCACTCTTAAACCAACATCATTGTATTTGTGTTGAAGATGAAAGAATCATTTTCAAAGCCTTAACAAATGGAACCAAAACTATCTGCATAGGTGGCATTAACCTTCATAACGTAAATGCATGTACACGTGTGGCTACTGTCCATGTATGAAAGTCGTGTAAAAAAATACACTGAAGTAGAGAATACACATGCATTTAGTATACATGTATGCTGACAGGTGAATTTAATAAACATAAATGCATCAGTGGATTTGTTCAATTGAATTCAGCAGGTAACATTACATATGCAGCATGAAGGAATGCATGCAGCATGTAGCATCTAGGAAAGAGGGAGAGGAGTTAGCAGGTGGGTTCTGTTAGGAATGGTAATGAGAGCAGGAGATGTGAGCAAAGCTGAAAAGCAGAGTGTTAAAAGCCTTATTCACATTCCTTTCAATGGAAATAGGGATAAAGGTGCTACAGTAGAAGTCCAGCAGAGCTGTTACTGAAACACAGGGGGAGAAGAGGCTGAGAGGATTGCAGGGAATGCTTCAGCGAATAAGGGTGAGACCTACAGGAGTTAAATAGGGAGAGGTTAGCTTAGCACAGTGACAGGCTGCAGAGGTGTCTGTGCACTGGCAGGAGTATTTTAAAAAAGGCATGAGAAGAGAAGAGGAAAAAGAAGGGATACGATCTGTAGAGGTAAGGTCCCAAAAGCCAATCACACACAGGTCGTCCAGAGACGAGCAGAGCTCATCAGTGGGTCCTGTGAGTTGCTGTCTTACTGTTCAAAGCGGATGTTTCTCAGGTCTCCATTATTGATACGGACGATACAGTCGTTCTCCTGGAAAAGACTCTGCTGCTCGGCCTTGCCTCCTCTCTCCAGACGCTTGACCAACAAGCCAAGAGTCCTGAAATATTCAAACGCTTGTGTCAACAAGATGCAAGAGGATGTCCACTGATTCAGTATGGCTGCTCTGCTGTAGAACTGGACACAGCTGAAGTATCACAGACGCAGTAAGGCTTCTTAAAAGACACTTAAAGTTTAAGCACAAAGTACAACGTAAAATCTTTCTCAATCTCTCAAGGATTCCTAAGTTCACCGAGTGTTTTTCCATGAACTGTGAGGCCTATAACATCCTTTTTTGTTACATCAATTGCTTTGTTGTTCTGAAGCCTTTATTAAAAATGCATTCATGTATACAAACATGTTTTTTCCCATGGTCAAAGAATCATTCAGTGCAATGATATTGAAAGCTTTTACAGGCAGAAAAAGCTATGTCTAATTGCTGCTTCTGCTTTATCTTGCTGTACTTGAAAAGAGTGCGGTCCTGTCATTTGCATCAACAGTGTTCGAATGCAGCAGTCACATTGCATCAGGGTGCTTTAGAGGCTGTGAGGGGGAGGCTGTTATTCAAAGGCAATCAACACATTCACAAACTCGACTGTCAGGGCCGATGTTTTGCTGGTGTTAATTTTCTAACCTCTAAGACTCCTATGTTGCTTTTTCTCTGCAAAAAAATAAACAAAGTGCTTTCACAGAGCGGCAGAGAGCAGCTACATTAAACCCTGATAGCATGCTGTTTGGAGAGAGGCTGTAGAACTGAGCTGCACCGGATGTCGCCCTGTAATCCAGCGTGGCAAACTGGCTTATGCCTTCCCTGCACAGCCACAGCAAGAGGCTAACTTCACCTGAAAGGGTGCTTTGCGGATTAAAGATTCAAGCGCGAGGAAGAAAATCAACCGCTGGTAGGAAAGACGGCACAAGCCTAATCGAGTCCTCCTCGGTGTATAGTCTGTGTCCGTGTGTATCCAGGCTTTCCGAGGTACTGTGAGCGAGCGTCGCCTAGGTAAATCGGGTTGATTTTAGGGTTTAATACTCACCCTCGCCTGAGGCTTATAATTCAATATGAGAAGAAATGTGATTACAGAAAGAGGGCAAAAAAGTTCAGAAGTTGAAAAAGTTCAGAGACAATTCCCCCTGATTAAATTTGAGCGACAGCACAATGCGATTTGCTGTGGAGGGGCTACTTCTCTGATGAAAGCTGGGCATCTTAATCTTGGGTCTACTCTGACATTTCCCCAATAAAAGAAAAGTGCATTATAAATGTGCTTTTAGGTTGATTAAGTCGGCCGTGGAGAAAAGTGGTATGATCTTGATTTTCAATAAAGCGCTGCAGTGAGTTTTGTAGCTGCTGATCGGATCTTGAGTCACGTATCCTGAAAGTTTGGACATTTGTGAGGCTGCAACTGGCGCTGTGCTGCTGGCGAGAACAGCCTCTGCAATATAAAATGATATGAAGCTTTGGACCCACCTGAAACTGGTCTGCACTGAGTGTATACACTTTTAACAGTCTTTCAGTAATGAGAAGGATCTCTGTGTAAATGTCAACAATGTCAAACACTCAAAACTAAGTTTCTTTTTTTTACTGGATTCTTGCAGCTATAAAAGGCTGCATGACTTTAATCACAACCTCCAAAATTGCCTCTCTGGGTATACTCAAACCAGATGTGAAATTCCTCTAATTCTTGTGTGTGTGTAAGTGTGTGTGTATGTTTTGTCGTGTGTGTTTGTGCTGTGTGCACTGCTCAGTGTTTCCTTTGAATCTTGTAAAGCTGAAGTGACAGCAGCTGCACAAAAATATGACGGTCACCTGCAGACCCTAAACACACATGATTGATCACTGTAAACTGGCAAATGGCTTCATGATGCCAACAATGCAAACCTGTGTGTGTGTGTGTGTGTGTGTGTGTGTGTGTGTGTGTGTGTGTGTGTGTGTGTGTGTGTTTGGCATTGGGTCTATAAGTGATGAAGTGATTACACATGTGCATCAAAGAGGAATGTCCGGTATTCATGGCTGTGTTTGTGTGTGTAGGTGATGCAGCACACTTTCTGCAGAGTTTGAGTGACCACCTCTAGAAATAAAGTTCAGTTCCAATCTCATACCATTTCTGTTCAACCAAATTTTGAATGAGCCAAGCTTCACATAAAGCTAACAAGTCATTAAGTGAGTAGTGAGATGGAAATTTCCCTTTTTTCTGTCTTATCTCAAAGCTGTCAAATGTGCAAGCCTCAGGCTCTGACCAGGAACCCCTCAGAAATTAAACTGAGAAAAAGCATAGCTCTTTGTAATTCCAGGGACAGGAAACATCTTCAGACATTTTCAGACATTTCATCACAACAAAAACACTGACGTAGGACCCGTTTTTCTATTGCAAATAAAACATGTCATTATTTTGTCATCTAAGTTTTAGATCAATGTAGTTTGTGTTGATATCACAACAAATAGAATCAAAAACTATGTTTCATTTGGAATTATAACAGGAAGTGACATCACAATGAGAGAAAGAAATAAACAGGGTAAGCAATGGTAAAAAACAACAACAATTAAGCTGGATTTGTCAAAGGGTCTACGTCTGCTTTTTTCTTTCCTCCAACTGGAGTCAACAGCACAGCTTCGGCTCTGGATATTTTTACCTGCGGTCTCTGCCACTGAAAGGCACCACGTGGATCCCCAGAGGCCCACCGTCGTTTGACACCTCCACCAGTTTGACTATGTCTCTGGGGAGACGGTGACAGATGGAAGACGGAGGAGAAGGGTGGATGGGTGTGGGTGGGGGTGTGAATAGGAGAGGAGAGGGGTGACACCATGTGGGGAGAAACAAAACAAGAAATGAGTTGATAAGAAAAAAGAAACAAGACGATGACAACAGAGAATAAAACACTAAATAAGAAGGTGTTGTAGGAGACTGACAGAAGGACAATAAAACAGAGCAATCCAAATCAATTCAAACATGTATGGAGTAAAAAAAGGGAAAACTAAGGATTACAAATCACTCACAGAGAGACACGTTAGACTTAAATCAACCTTAAGAGGGTGGAGTGAGGGACTGAAGACTTCATGATCGAGGTATTTACCTGACATGAACTGCAATGTGCCATGTTTTTAATGTGTTGGGCTTCTAAAATAACTACAATCCTGCAGCTTTGCTTGATTCTAACTGTGTTCAAGATGCAGTTACATCTTTTAAGCGTACACAGTCCTACTAAGAGTCGTATTTTCTGATACGTGTTGAATTTGAACAACAGAAAGTAAGTAAGTCAAACTTCATGTGTACATGAAGCATAAAGCACACCCAGGCATAAAAAAGGAATAGCCTATCACGGCGTATTTGGCAGGATTAGGCTGAACTCTGATGGGGGGAGAATAACGCAGCAGTTTGCAGCTCCCTCAGAGAAGAAGAACTGAATTATGCTGCTTTGAGTGAAACTCAATTTTTAACACATTGACTTCCTGTTTTATACATCCCAGGTTTCAATGTGCGTCCATAGGGTCAATGCTTAGTTCTTTGAACCTGTAAACTTGACCTAATGGCAGATCTATGCAAAACTGGAATAATGTTAAAGGGAAACTAAACTCCAGCTTTATCTTCATCTTTGACAGATGCAGTTTGGTTTGAGCCCATTTTGTATCTATACATGTAACTATTGTCTTTGATACGTCTTAAAAAGAAGAAAACATGCTGAAAACTATTTGGTTTTTCTGGTCCAGCATTCTTCACGTCACACGCAGGCACATTTTACAAGCTGCCCAATCTAATCGACACACAGCTTTGATAAAATGACTATGATTAGCTCGGGGAAAATGGGTCCCTTGTTGACAACTAAGAGGCAGGAGAAGCTTGCATCTCTGGGAAATCATAGGAATAACAACAATACCATACCTGCATATTAAACTGGAAGCATGCAACAGAGCAAAAATAACAAAACAATACACAGCGGTTAATAACAGGTGCTGAATGGGTTAGTGCGTGGGAGAGCTGGAGATGGCGAGACGAGGATCATTTTGCTCCCACAAAAGAGAATGATGTAAATCAGGAAGCAGGGCTGAAATGAGATTTTTTTTCGACAAACAAACCCGGATTGCAATAAAGAACCTGCTGGTCTACCTTTAAAGTGTTTATCTGTGTAATTATGGAGAGAAAGGGAGGATAGAGTTGATTTAAACGAGGTAACTTTGAAATGAAAATCTACTTGTAGACAGCTTGATTGTTATTTCCGTGGCTTTGGCCATTATTTCTACTGGTAACAAGTCTTTGCTGAGATCTGGGAACACTCAGATGTCTCTGTCAGCGCAGGAGGAATATGTTGAGTCCAATGTTATTATTACTGGAATGAAAATTGTGCAAGAAAAAACCCAGAATGTTCACAGGATTAGTAAGCATGATGACGCACAAAAAACATTGGTTTACCTTGAAATATTGTCCATGTGGCAAAACGTAAAACAAGCTCTGCAGATAATTGAGTCTTAAATATTGCAAATATTTGATGAGCAAACACTTGAACAGGAATGTTGAGATTAGAGTTATCGTTTCCCAAACAGGGGATGCAATACTGTGGAATAAGGCTGCTTAAAAATGCATCAGTGTGATCAGCAGTCACTCATGTGTCAGCAGGTTATTGAGTTTCAGCAGGAGTGTGAGGACACAGAAGAGAGAGAGGAATCAAGTAGAAAAACAAATCCATGAGCGGAGGACTTACTCGAGTGACCTCACAGGGGTGTGGTCCATGCAGGAGTCAGCTCGACCAACCGGCTCGATCCTGCCGTTTTCTTCTTCTCTGGCTTCGTCCTCCTAGAAGAAAAAAAAGCACAAACGGACAACAGAGGAGTTAAATAGCTTGAAAAAGATACCAATAAGATTCAGAGATAAACACAGTGATGATTTTGTTTGTATGTTTTTGAAGATCCCCTTTAGCTTCTGTGTTAAACAGTAGCTACTCTCCTGGGGTTTCAAAGTCTTCATCAACAATAGTGTCATAGTTTTTCAGATGTTGCCAACTTAAGCATCAGACACACCGAACCAACATCAAAGACCAAGTGGCGACGAGGGTCAACTTTTGCTTTGCTCCGAGTCACCTTTGTTTGAGCCAAGAAGCTGGAATTAACCAAAGAAAGAACTGACTAGCACTTTATCTCTGCATCTGTTTGATGGTTTATGACCTCCACAACAGCAGGTGGTGATAGTCAGTACTGATCTCAGTATAGTCAGTACAAGTCATCCTATTAAAAAGGAACCAAGAGACCAAAGACTGGATATATGTAACTATGTAAAACCACTCAGACTGTAACAAAGCTACTTTTTATCAAGAGGTTGTTTGACGATATGGCGCTTTTTTGAAGAAGAGAGGACTGGTCATCTGAGGCCTTGCAGGCCTTGCAGTGATTTGCTGTGTTCAGCAGCCAATCAGAGTGATCCCTCTCACCAGCAGGCAGAGCAGCTGACTGAACACGGTCAATCCAATGAAAAGCCATTGACAAGGGGCCAAGTACTTCCAATGATACAAGACATACAACAAATGATGGCCAAAGACCCTCACCAAGGGCCTGAAAAATGACCGACCACTGGCGCCGTGTGTCAGGCCCTCAGGAAGAAAACAAAAAAAGAGAAGCACACATTATTCTTTCTATTGGTAGCCTCTCAAAGCTACATAATGCAAGTTTAACTAATATCTAATATTTCTTCCCGATAACCCGATTAGGAAGATTCGAGCAGGTTTTTGAATGATTTTGACAGTTTTGTCCTAAAATAAGATTTGTCTATCTTCTGTCGGGAAGTCCTTCTTATGTCAATTAGGTAAAAATTGAAAAAAAAATAAAACGTCAACAATCTTTCAAAAGCTAAGTAAGCAGAGCTGCTAACCTGATAGCGCCAAGAAGAGCAGTTCAGAGGAGGTCTTCCATGAGTATAAAAATACATGCCCTGCTAAAAAGTCTTGTTTCTTTGAGATTATATAGCCTTTGATCTCCTTTAGTATTTTCTGTGGATACTTGGTACATGTCTGTTTGAACACTGAACCTGACACACTAACACACACACACACACACACACACACACACAGATACAAGGCATGGGAGGCTAAGAGGAGAAAAATGAGAAGCAGAGAAAGAAAGTCATTAAAATTTCAGGGCGACACCGGAGAGGAGCGACGAGCCAGCAGCAGCAGAGCAGAGCGAGCTTCCCCGGCAACCGGCCGCCTCATCAGTATGAAAATGAAGCTGCCGTTACCGTGGCTGCCGTACAGTTGCCATGACACACCGGGCGCCTGGAGGACGCACTGCAGCTACAGGGCAGTGAATGACTGTGTACATGTGTGACAAATACAGATCCTGCTACATGAAAGTGCAGACTGTAACAACGGAAAGAGAAAGGCTGCGAGGCTTACAGGCAGATTCCAAAGATCTGAGCACAGTAAAAGACAAATATGAATCTTATAAAGCTTTCCAACATGGCTCATTTGTGCAGTTTAACACAAGGAAGAAGCCATCAGTGTGATAAACAGAATAAATAATGTTGTTACTCTAAATTGGCCTGTCAGTCTTTATTTAGCACTTTGAAAAACAACATGCAACAGAGCAGAATACACAGAATAAAAACAGTGTGTAAGAAATGCTCCTGTTGATCTCTCTGTTATTTCACTTCCTTTAAATCATCGACTTGTTTTTAACTCTACAGGATCAAACTACCAAACCCAGTTTGATCTGCAGAGTCCCTTTGCACCTTTAAGACCCAGCTCTTTATGATGAAGATGAGGATGAGGACGAGGAGGAGGATGATGATGGTTTTTGTTTGATAATGACAATGACGATATTTAGGATATTTTTTGATGCTGATTAGAACTCCTGAGAACAGCTGTGGATGATGTGCGCTACCTCTGGTCACTTCCTGTCAGCACCTGTGTGTCCGATCAGACTTAAAACTGTTTGTTTGCACTCCCTGATGTTGCCACCTCCTCTCTGGATCCTTGCTTGTGTTGTTCTTACTCTCTGATGTCTGCTAAGTGAGGTGTAGAATTGTAGAATGAAGGAATAATGCTCAACATTACCTCGGTGATGATGAACATTTAACTGATGCTAATAAACTTGATGTATGTCCAAGGATGATTAAAAGATGACAGTGTGGTTCATCAAATACACTCCTTGGATCTGTAGCGCTCCAAGACGTTTCTAAAATGTCTCTTTATTTAGAGAAAATCATGTTCCAGTGCATTTGAAGAGCATCGATGGATGTATTTGTACTGTTTAAAGCCTTTTAGTTTAAATGTATGGAGGAGCTTCACACCCATGAAAAACTGACAGACATTTTAAAACACTCACATTGGACAAAGATCCAGCAGAAAGAGAACGAATAAGCACTCAAGGACACACATCTTACACAGTTTAATATAAATCAGGAGATGTGAGAGTGAGGCCGGCAAGCATCAGAGAGGGAGGGGAGGAGTCGCTATCTGAGGAAGAGTAAATGAGATCGACATTCACCACAGCACACGCACGCCCTTTATTTCAATATGCACCATCTCTGAGGAATCTGGCTGCACGCTGACAATTCTATTCTGCAATAAGACAGAAAGAGTGTGGGTATGTCTGCGTGCGGCGGTGTGTGTGTGCGCTCATGGCTGTGCATGTGACAGGACGGGGAAATGGAAAGATAATAAAGGAGAAATGGGAAGTAAAAATCTGAGCCCTTAACAACATGTGCAGTAAAGTATGTATTCATTTGAAGCAGCACAAGAGGCCAGTGTAAAATAATAAACCTCATTCTCATGATAGGGTTTGTCTTTCCCCTGTCGCTTCTTATCTACATACTGTAGATAAAAACGTAATGGGAAACATTGAGCTATGGTAAATGGACTTGAGCTTGTATAGCACTTTTCTGGTCTTCACCGCAGGTCACACCTACACAAAGTGTCCATCAGTATAAGATAATCCCATCCATACACATTCATACGTCACTGACGAAGCAGCAAAGCAACTTGGGGTTAAGTGTCTTGCCCAGGGACACATCGGACATGTGGCTGCAGAAGCTGGGGATCGAACCCCTGACCTTCCAGTAAGTGACGATCGACTCTTCTACTAAGCCTCAGCTGCCTAAACACTTTATTTTCTAACACATTGAGCAATGTGTTGGAAAAGAAACTTCTTCTGGAGCTATAGCTGTGAATGTTATGGTCATGTTAGGCCTACATGATCTTCACCAGCAGCAGATGGAGTTGCCCATTTGGCATCAGATCAAATGTGTCTTAGCAGACGCCCTCCCTCTCAAAAAGACGTTAAACAATAAAACACTGACCAATCACTTTTTTAATTTGCTTTTGACGTGATAGAAATGGATCTTGTTGTGAGAAACTGCTGTTTCCAAGGTCGAATCTGAAGTTTAACCCTCGGCTAATGGAAGTGATTTTACACTCGGCCTTTCATTCTTCTAATCATCTGCCGTTGTAAAGGTTACAGGTCTGTTTGCTCTGGAAAAATCACAGCCTGCTAATGTTTTGTGCCGGGAACAAAAACAAGCATGTGTAGGCTGCAGGAGGTGGACAGGGTCCTGTTAGGTAGTCATGTTTGTTCACAGATCACCTCCTCTGTACCTGATGAAATGAAAGTGTGCTGATAGAAGTACAAACATGATGCTGTATATTCATGATATATGTTAGACTGAATTTAGAAGACGAAGGAAAAAGAGGAGAATAATGAAGAGGGGTAAGTAAAGGAGAAAGAGAAGAAGAAGTAAATGAAGACAAAGAGAATAGAAGTCCACCCTAAGAGACATTTAAAATATCAGCTTTGGGAAAAACAATAGAGGATTTCTTCCCTGACAAACATGAGCAAACACTTGCGCTGACTGCAGCACTGTGATTGACAGATGGACCAATCAGCTTTTATTTCCCCCCACAAAGTCCAGAGTAGACACTCCTTCCCTCCCTACACTTTTCCCAACCACACCATCAAGTCTTCGCCCATTCCCGTTCCTGGGCGTGGGCTCGACAGACAGATAGCCACATTAATTATTCAGGGCTGGGATGGGGGGGGGGGGGGTTAATAGCTGGCAGGCAGACGGACAGGCAGGCAGGTACGAGCTGCCGATGTGTTTTCCAGCCGAGTCATTGTTTGTTTCCTGGATGTGCAGAAGGAGAGGCAGGCGGGCAGTTTTCAGGCCCGGGGGCTCATTAAAGATTAATGGGAGAATCCATTGGGGCCTGTCCTTTCTATCTCTCAGACTAAATGAAGTGGTCTGCACCCTGTGTGTGTGTGTGTGTGTGTGTGTGTGTGTGTGTGTGTGTGTGTGTGTGTGTGTGTGTGTGTGTGTGTGTGTATGGGAGAGAGAGAGTGAGTGGAGTAATGCTGCACTTTAATGAAGTGCTGCCCGCTCCCCTTTCCTGCCACTTTGACCACGCTGTCACTTACAAACTGATGTGGATGCATGAATGCAGAGGAACAGAGTTAAGCTTTCTAGAGATGCTTGGAAAAATCTATACAGACCAAATGCAACAATTTGATTTTTAAAATTAAACCTAGATGAGACGGTACATGTTTCAAATATATAGAAAAAACAGAGGTATTTAGGGTTATTTCTGGGATTGCTTACGGTTCTTTCTTTGAAACATGATGCAATTTGAAGCCTAAATCTTTTTCTTTTTAAATCGCTGGCCACTTGTCCAGACAGTTTTTCATGATTAGTTAAGATGCTGAAGCTGCTCATGTTGAGAAGGACAACCTCCAGTGATTGAAAACAAAAGCAGCATCGAGGAAAACGTTGTTAGGTTCGCTGCTGACAATCCCAATACCTTAAAGTCAGAATGTATATGCTCACTCCTTACAGGGAATAGCACGAGCCAAGAGGACAAAAAACACATGTTTAAGTCTTACACACACGCACGAAAAGCACACAGACATCCATCACTGTTAACTGGTATCTGTTCCCTCTCCAGCAGAGCCCCATATGTCGACAGCCGGATGAAACACAGAACCAGAGACTATAAATTAGCCTTAAACTCTAACCTCTAACCCAAAGGCTACTTCACACCATCTGGCTCGGAGTTTCAAACAGAGAGAAATAACGTAAGATGAAGAGCCCGGCTAATATTCCTATCCACACCGACTTCATAAAGAAACATCCATGACACATCCCTGCCTCTGAAGTTCACCACAGGTGCTCTCAGATTCACCTTCTTTTGGTTTGGGCTCTGCACAAGAATATGACTGTGACATCTCCAACATAAAAGGAAATGACAGAACTTAGATTTCAGTACCTCAAAGACCAAAAGAGCAGCACACACATGGAAAAAAAAAAGGCCAGTGATGCAAAAACAGCTTCTGGGTCAGTGGGTGTGTGACCTCAAAATTCCTTGAGATTTGAGACATCATACACAAATTGAAACACACACACACACAGCTCCAGGTGTGCTCATCTCGGAGACAGCCTATCTTCGCATTTCCACCAAAAACACTCGCTGAAAGCACTCAGAGGTTTCTGTGCAGCCCGCCTGAGTGGACACAAACACATTTCGTATTGTCAGAGGATGTCATGATCAAACAGTAGTGCACATGACCTTCTGTGTCTTATTTATAGGGTCAGTTACTGAGGTCACAGATTGTTCCTGCCGATACTGGTGTAGGATGTCAGGCTGATCGGCAGCTGGGAAAGGGAATCAGTATCTCAGGATTTAGCAGCATTTCTACGCAGAGGTGTCTCATGAAGCATTTTGAGGATCGCTCTGAAAATGTCTCCGCCTCTGTTTAGGTTTTCTGCTTTTAAAGTTTGAGCGATAAGTGGTGTAAGACGTGGTGACTTTCTTCAGATCAAGAAACTTGATGCCCTTGATAATGCCGATGCTTTAGTGCACAGTGCAGTCCAATCCGTCATGACGCACAAACGTTTGATTAATGCCCACGCTCTGCTCAGTGCGAGAGCACAATGCATCATTAAAAGCAAGCTTTCAATTACACATCCCTGCACTAATTCAATTAGTCTCCTTTGAAGACACTTTGATAATGGGATCCAGACGGGCAGATGGCGTCGTCAATAACTCGAGGATTCATTGAGCTGGGGAGATGTTATCGGAGTTTATATCACCCTGGCTCCTGTTTGTTTGTTTGTGTGAGTGTGGCGTGTTTGGATTGGTGGTATAGGGGAATGGAGAGCATGGAGAGAAAACATAGTAAAGAAAATAATAATAATGCATTTTATTTATGGGCGCCTTTCATGTCACTCAAGGTCACCTTACACACACAGCAGTAGAGTAAAAAAACACGAGCACAATCGACTACATTATGGAGTGGTTTATGGAGAAGCTCGAGAGGTCTCTACATGTTTGTGACTCTGAAGGAGAAGGAAGGTATAGCTCAATATGAATCTATTCTTGTGCTCCTTCTTCCTCATTTGTCAAAAGTGAAGCATCCAGTGGGAACGTGTTGGGCTATGGGACAAACCCCATTGTGCATTATCTATCAGTTCATGTTCTTACAAACGAACAGCACAGAGTCTGAAAAAGGAAAGTTAACCTGTTTGAGCAAATACGGTGTGAGCACTGGAAAGCTGGACCGTACAGTGAAAACCGTAAATCGTTAACTTTGGTCATGAGTCGTGAGATGACGTTCCACCATCACATTTATACAATCGGAGTATACCAGCCTCATGGAGAGTAGAATATCGTAGGTGAATGTTTAATGACTTTTCATATTACATATAACTAGATGATCTTTTTCAAATTCTCACATGAGAAAGAAGAGTTTCAGAAACTTTTTCTCCCGAGAGAGAATGGCTGTGGTGGGACAGAGACATGAAAGACAAAGTTAGACAGAAAGAGAGACCAGCTCAAAGAGAATGACAGAGAGGCAGACAGCGGGACGGACAGAGACACATCACACAGAGGAACAGAAAGTCATGACAGAGCTCGTTCAAAGGATGACAACAACGCTTTCAGAACTCCCATGTGGAAACCTGAGGGGAATCTGGGACGTTCTGACATTTATACTCTGGTTGTAAGTTATCAGAGGGGGGAAAGTTTCATTCACTCTGATGAAGCATGAGTTTAACTTTTACTTCACTAAATTTGAAAGTCACCAAAGTTTTACACAAAATGATGTTCTCGTGATAGTACATCTTGTGGTTCTATATCCTCCTTTTACCCCTGAGAGGACCTCGCCCCGCCCTCTCAGGCTGTCTGGCGTTCCAGCGGTGTGGACAGATTATTTAGACAGTAATCAGCCTGAGTCGGGCTGAACGTTGATGTAGGCCTGAGTCCAACACACACTGACAGAGACGGCTTGACTTGGCTCCACTGAGAGTGTCAAACAAGACACAGGTGGAGGGAGAGAGAGTGTGTGTGTCTGTGTGGTGTGAGAGACTGGGACAGTACGAGTACAGTGTGTAAAGGGTGAGCTGCGTGGAAAAGAAGGAAGGAGAGGAAAGTTTGCAAAAACATCTGCATATGTGTGTGTTTATACCAGATGTAACCCATATGGGAGACGGATTTATGTGTCAACTGGAACGGCTCAGGCATGCACGCACAAACTCAAGGATGGTAAATTCATTTATGCATAGAAAGCAGAAACAGTGAGTGGGACCCATATTTGTCAAGTGACAAATTAAAGGAAAAAGCAACTGAGGGTGTCACAGGAAGGTGTGAGGCCACCATGAGCCTCGAGAACGGCTTCAATGTTCTTTATTATTGATTCTTCAAGTGTGTGCCACACCGTTCCTCACAGTGTTACACAGAAACGTACCAGCTTTTTTAAAACAGCTCCAGAACAGGCGAACATGTTTCCAAAGGTGAGTGGCGCTGTTTTCTAATTTCATGTAACATCACGTCTTTGTACATTCGTATTGATTCCGCAACGGCAATTCACATTGTGTTTCACCTTTTGTGGAGGCACGGCACAGCTGGAGCTCAGACATGCACACACACACAGTGCTGTGCTCCCATGCTGGCTCCGCTGACACCGTCTCGCCTCTGCAACTCCTCGGTACAGAGAGGGGATCACTTCGTCACCCCATTACGCCTCTGCAACATTCAGATTGAAGGTGAAACATCATAGGGGCGAATCAGCAGTCTGAATAGGGCTTTCACTGCTTCCAAGTGTGTCCCAAACTTTAAAGGTGCAACTGCCTGGAGAGTTGCTCAAGAGGAAACTGGCGTCCACATGACTTGGTATACTGATAGAAACAGAAGAGTAGAGTAGATGTGCCCCTCTAAACGGATCAATTCAAGCATGTCTTCAGGGAGACTATGAAAAATCTGCAAAGGAGTTACTTTTCATACCAATATTGTTCAAAGAAAAACGAGGCAGCAGGACGTGGAAGACTTGTTTTGTTATCTGAATGTTTGAAGGTTTTTTGTTACACTGTCAGAATCATTAGACGCTGACTAGGTTGGTACCCTTCTCAGTGAGGTAAGCTGAGATATTTGAACACTGCCACCAGCACATAGAGCGGAGCTGAGGTGAGGTGTTCAGGGGACGTGGGACGTTTCTGTGAGTGTAATTTTTCAGCTCAACAAGCAAAATCTAGCACACAAAAGAGCAGCTATCAGAAATACACGCTGCGCAATTCTAAATGTCTCTGAACTGAAAGATTAATATAACAAATGAAACATCTTTATGATGTGATATGAGATCCAACTGGTACCAGATTTTGCTACCATGCTGGTTGGATGACACAAACACACTTTTCCATACGATGAGACAATCGTTTCAATGTGTGTGTGTTGTTTCCTCAGAAGCATTGTAGATGGTGCAGGTCTAAAGCTTTATGCTCTGAACACGGAGCTGACCACAGTGAGCTCTGGCCGGTCACACAGCTTGTTATGTGACGCACCGTTTACTGAAATAAGAGTCCCTATGGAACTGCTGCTATGGAGCAAAACAGCAGGCACAGCCGACCAAACTACCCCTCTGAGAGGAAGCTAGCTGTGGATAATGGTGACAAGCGTCACACGCACACACACACACAAATAAACACACACACACACACACTGAGCTGTCAGATTGCAGGCCATTATTCTGACCGACTCCAACTGTAATGGCTGCTGCAAAGAAGACTGTGTCTATATAAACAAGTCAGGGAGAAAACTGAAAAAGTCACATTCACTCTGTATCCTCTTTCTGTTTGTCTGTTCCACTTCCTGCTGCAGAGCTGTGCAGCAGAGTGAGCTGCACCTTCAGCAGATACACCTGCACAGCTCTACATGTACAGTCAGAACACAACAAGCCAAGGAGCATATTAAACTTTATGAAGCAGTCATTTTACCTAGAATATTAACGCTTAAAGTCACTTTTCCTCATTTTAGATTGGTTTAAATAAATGTGGAGACTTTTTTGAACTGGTTATAAAACATGATGACGGTTGTGTCTCTGGTTATTCTGATTCCCTGTCAGAGCTATTTATGGGTCTGATTCTGTTACACTCCAAAGGTTTTCTGCACAAATCTTTAAATCATTGCAGGAAGTTTTCTATTTCTGCATGGCATGTTTTAGGGAAGGGGGTAAAAGCCACTGAAGTCTCTTGGGATACCAAAAAGCCAGAGTTTGAAGAAATGAATTATACAAAACTTTGATTATTGTTGCAAGTACAAGATTTGATCATTTTAACAATATCTCATCTGCAGACTGATACAGGGGCCTGAACATGGTTCTTCAGTCGATGCTGAGGCTTCAGGTGCGCCTCCTTATTCTGAACCATCTCCCTGTCTGTGTTGCATTTTCAGTGTTTCTTTGTCAGAGCGTGCAGCGCCTCAATAATCAGCTCCATCCCTCTCCTGTCAGATCCCTCAGATTGTGCTGATAACAGCTGACACCTGCGGTTGTCATCGTTCTTGTCTGTCTTTGATCGTTTTTCAGACCTCTGATAAACTCCTCAGAAATACACTCATCTCTTCTCCTCTCTCCTTTCACCTGCAAATGTCTTTATCTCTTGTTCTTGCTCTCTGCACTAATGATAAACCTGCGGAGCGAAGCAGGTTTACAAAAGTCAGATTCCAATCTTTGATTTGAGGCTTTTGTTGTGTTTCTAACCTCTCCTGTTACTCAAGAGGTGGATTATGTTTATGAAAGAGCTACCATCTGTCCAACCTCGGTCTGATCTATTTTAAGGTGTAATTAGATTTTGGTAGCAGGTGATGAGATGCTCGTGTGTGTGTGTGTGCAGAGTCCCGACAGCAGGTTGCACCCTGAGGTAGAGATCTCCTCGGGGAAAATGCAAAACCCTCAAGAGGGAGAGAGTCTTCTTTCATCTTCCCTCCATCTCTCTGTTCCCGCTCCCTCACCCTGTTCGTCCCAGCTGGAGGGGATCTGGGCTCCCACGGCTCTCTGTCATATTAAAACCAAAAGATCAAAGGCGATGAGCAGCAGACGAGATGAGGAGGGAGAGAAAAGAGAAGAATAAAAATGAAGGAGATGATGTGAGAGGAAAGAGTGGATCAATAGATATATATGGACAGAGAGAGAGAGAGAGAGGAAAGACAGCGAGGGAAATGGAAAGATTTTTATGAGTTATGACGTTTAGAACTTGAAAGGCTGAAGTTTTCTCTGAACTTCTAAAAGTGTGTTTTCTCACTTTAAATAAAGACTTTTAAATCACCAATGATGGGAAGGAATTTAGATGATGAAGGACATGTGAGATTGGAGCACACATGAGACGTCGTATGGTAACATTTATTTGTCGTTCTTCTGAATCAGGCCATCATGTCATGGTCACTACTTGTGTCCATATGTGCACCTTTGACATGTAGGATGTGAAAATCGGAATTTAATTTCCCAAGCACTGTTAATAATCAATAGCAAATTTGGGCGGCAGTAGCTCAGTCCGTAGGGACTTGGGTTGGGAACCGGAGGGTCGCCGGTTCAAGTCCCGATGCGGACCAAAATATGGAAGTTGGTCTGGTAGCTGGAGAGGTGCCAGACCACTTCTCGAGCACTGCCGAGGTGCCCTTGAGCAAGGCACCGAACCCCCACCAGCTCAGGGGGCGCCTCCCAAGGGGCTGCCACCGCACTCTGACATCTCTCCATTAATGCATGTCCACAGGTCTCGTTTTGCATGTGTGTGATTCAGGCCTGTGTGTGTGAGAAGCATGTCTAAAAATAACAGAGTGCGAACCACAATTTCCCCGTAGGGGATTAATAAAGTATATAAAATTAAAAAAAAAAAAAAAAAAAAAAATTAAAATTGGACTGAGCTTGTATATTTTTTCTGGTCTTCTGAAGTACATTTACTCCGCAGGTCACGGCTACTCATTCACACACTGATGGTAGAGGCTGCTGTGTAAAGTGACCATCAGTATTAGCTCATCATACACACTCATACACTGCCGACGAAGCAGCGGGAGCAACTTGGTGTTAAGTGTCTTCCTCAAATACACACGGACATGTAGCTGCAGGAGCTGGGGATCGAACCCTCGACCTTCCGGTTAGGGGACAACCGTCTCTATCAGCCAGAGCCGCCCAAAGGATTTGAGTTTGGTTCTGTTTTTATTCACTTTCTGTGCGTAAGTTTGTTTTGACCACCTACGTATTTCTTAAAGTAACTGTTTTTGTATTTATCTTAGCCTGTGGACTTTGTGTGTGTGTTATATTTTAGCCCAGTTGAAGAGGTGTGTGCGTATCTCCTCTGCCATCTTTCAAATTTTCCTCCAGAGACGCTCTCAAGAATGAAGAACTTTTTTGATGCCCAGAGTAGGAGCAGTTTCACAGAACTCCGACCGATTGAAATGAGAAAATATTAGAAATGTGCACGCAGTATTCAGACAAACATGTCTCTGCACTTTGTCATATTAATAGGGCTCACCCGCAGGCCGAGGAGGCACTCTGACTCAGAGAGAATTGCAGGCTTGCCTTAGAAATACTCAAATCTGGACAAACATTTGCTGCCATGCAATGGCACTTCCCACAGGAGATTTGGAAATTGAAGGGTGGAGATTACTATAAGTACAACATTATTATAACTCTTTCTGGTCGCAAATGGTGAACAGCTTTTGAAAAAGAAATGCAGCATTTGGTTTCAGACTCCAAACTCCTAAAGTCCTTAAATTAGATCTTGTGGAATACATTATATCTTGCATCTCTTACCTTTAACAACAACCTAAGCACAAACACAGCCTTCTCTTATTTATTTTATTCAGTAAAAGGTGCTATCTTAGATTTTAATGTCTGTGTTAAATGTTCCTTTTCTTTCCTGTTTTAACTCAATATAACTTTTCTTTATCTTATATGTTGACGTGCACAAAGCTAAAAAAACAATCAGAGTTAACAGGTAATTAATAGAGTGATTAAATGGGGAAAATGTCCACAGTTACTAAAAGGCTGAACCCAGTTTGCATGATGTGGACATCAAACGCAGCTGAAAGGTGAGAGAAGGGGGCAAAGTGAGAATAATAAATGAGCCAAACATTTTAGAAAGAGAGCCGTGGACAGAGAGAAGAGAAACTACAAAGAACAGAAAAAAAAGTTGCATAGAGAGAGAGAGAGATAATTAAAGGATTCAGAGAAAGAGAATAGAGATGGAAAAGTTTAGAAGAAGGTGTCAGACTGAAGGCTCACAATAGCAAAGTGGCTGCCCATGAACAATGAAATGTTCTCACCTCTGAAAACACGAGCACACACCTACAGTGTTTATCTTTACACACAGTCACACTAGATTCACAAAGAACGCAGAAACAGAAGGACAAAACACATGCACAGTTTGCACACACTTTCACACACACACATTTACACACAGAACCTGTCTGGACTCTTTTTTACACTAAGCTCCACAGCAGCACCTACTGGTCAGTTTTTTAGGATCAACACTGGTAGTGCAGCTTTCAGACGAGGGGGAAAGTCCACTTTATGAGTCTTTATAAACCTATAACACACACGGCCTCACTTTTATTTTCACCACATGCACTCGTCAACACTGACAGATTTCTTGAATCCACACCTAGAAAATGATATGCATGTG